>JAAGNO010000964.1:0-39810 GCA_033439905.1 Ceryle rudis
GTGAGGATTTCTCTTAAATTGCCACTTTCTTGGTGGGTGTGGTCAAAAGCCAGCTGGCCTAATATGAACTTTAGAGTGTGTCTTCCTGGTTCATCTTAGGTGGCTAGTTTTAACCTTTCTCTGAGTTGATGAGAGGCCATGGGAATGGGTTTAGTGGGGTGACTGGCCAAATCTAATGCCCCTAAGGGGGGGCGTTAGTATGCATTTGAGTACAGCTTAAGGAATGGCTCAGCCCACTTACATAGAGGAAACTCACTTGTATCCATGGCAGATGACACGGATGTACTGTTAGAAATCACAGTGTAGTGTTTGCACACCAGAGGGTGTTAGTCTAGTTACTTAAAGGGATGTTTGTCATAGTATCATAGACCAACCTGCTTCCATAGCTTTTTTGAGGTAGTCTGCATAACTGCTCCAGGTTCTGGTTCCTGAGCAGTAGTCTTTGAGGAACTTTCAGGATTTTTGCTAAAAGTTGTCTAGTAATTAGCTGTAGATGAGGATGACAGGCCTAACCTCTGCTATGGAGTTGAAGCAGTTTCAGTGATAAGAATAATAATTGTCTTCTCTGACTTTATCAGGAATCCTTTCCTATGCTGTGGGATGAAGAGGGTTCAGTTCAAGTCATCCCATAATGATGTTTCATCAAGTGATGCTGTAGATATGTAGTACAGTATGAATTATCTGTTCTAACTACTCTTTCTCATTGGTGGGTGACCACCTTCTGTCAGTCACAACCGTTGCACTTCTTTCCCCAGATCTGTAGAAAACTTGAGGTTAAATATGATCTTCAAATTTTTGTTGTTTTTCAGAACTGTGGATGAGCTGGTATTTAAGAAATACAATTTTGTTTGGTTTTGGTAATAGCCCTCAAGTCCCCAGCAGTGTGTTCAGAATGCAAGTTAGTCAGGGGTCCTGCGGATAAAATACTTTGTAATCATGTAATTAAAACCATGCATTTATACAGTGTGGTGAAGTTGAAGTTGCATGGGCAGTTCTAATTCTGGCAATTCTTGGAGTCCTTGGCTTCACAATAAGATGCTGTTTTATTGTAGTTCTTGGATGTAATTGAAAATATACTGGGAGATGAACAAGTGAAGTAGGAAACAACACTGAAGTTAATTACAAGCAGATCTTCATTTCAAGCAGAGAAGTTAATCTTTCTTTGGGGTCTTGGGCCTGTTTTAACAGGCTAATTAACCATAGACCCTGTGGCTTCTGACTCGCAGTCCCAGCTCAAACCTCTGTTCTAATAAGCGAGGACACACAGTTTTGTGACTGGGAGAAGCTGTCAGAGGCACGTGTTATACATATTTGGACCATAGGGAAAGCAGTCTGAGTTCAGATGGACTCTCCTTACTTGAGGAAGGACATACATCCACTTGGTTTCAATGAAGCCAAGAACTAGAGTGGTTTTTCTTTTACATTGTTTTTATTTGCAAAAGTATACAGTCATAGCTGGATTCAGTCTTGCAGAGCTGTAAAACAAATTAATTTGATTTCTCATTTAACTTTTCCCACACTCTTTTTTGATCATCGTATTCAGTCCTTCTTTTTCCTTCACTCTAGTTAGATAGCTATTGTCACAGTTGAGTCACACTTGAATGTCCTTTTCTTATGAATGTGGTACAAATTATTATCTGTCTCTTTGTTCAAACGTGGGTCCTGTCTTCTAGGAACAGGCCTCTGATGTTTTTTTCACTTTCCCTTTTAAGGCTCAAACACCCTTCCAGTAGAGTCTCCTTCAGAAGACATTTAGGAGGAGGTACGTCTCTGGCCACCATTGCTTGTGTAGAAAGGGAGTTTATGGATTTGCAGTAGCAGGCAAGGGTTCTTATCTCCGACAACAGCTTGCTGGTCCATTTCAGATATCAAACCCAGCCTTTTTAAAAATGGAGCAGCCCTAACAATGGAAGGAGATGAGGAGATCTGAATAGTTTGTTGGTGGTCCTGGGCAGAGCTCTGATAAGTGGGTCTGACAGCTGCAGTCTGTGATGCCAAGGCCTGTAGGATCACCCTGAAAAACCTACCAGCCTTGTTTTGTTTTCAATAATACTTACAATAAGAATGGATAAAGATTAAAAAAAAATAATAAAAGCTAAGCATAACTTGTGACATGCAGAAAGGAAGACAGACAACTGGAAAGGAAGGCTTTTGCCAAGCTAGAAAGGTAAACAGGGAATTCACGTTCTGAAAGTTGAAAGGGCAATCTAATATGTAGAAAAAATAAACACTGCTTTCTACTTTTTATGAAAGTTAACATTTTTTCCCAAGTTTACACCGTGATCAGTATTTAACACTCTCTGATCCTTTATGTTAAACTGTTGACATGAGCATGCGACGGCGATGCAGGGCTTACCATTAGCCTCAGCAGGAACAGGGTCAAACAGCTGTCATTGCTTCATTTTTACTCTGATTCTTGGAGAGGGGAGGAAGTCAATGTTAAAAGCCTCCCAATGAGACTATTGAAGGGAAAACCAAAAGAGTTCCCCGTTCTATGGGAAGATTATTCCTTTTGGCAAAATGTGTGTGCACTGAGTAATCTACAGTTTGGCCTTATTCTGTTTCCAAATTTCTAACATCCTTGCAGAGTTCTCACTGGGCCGTTCATTAACACTTCTCTCTTCCTCTTCATTGTGTGTAATGCTCTCAGTCCTGCAATTCTTCACCTAAAAGTGTGATCTCAAAAGGTGATCAGCATAAACACAGACGCCCAAGCATCATCCTCCTCACTCCATGGGGAATTTCTTACCCTTCTATTTCTTAGACATGTCAGATGTGCTGTAGGTAGCACACTTTAGCACTTTTTTCCCCTAAAGGAGCAGTGTCGTACATCTCTATCCTCTCACTGTAAGACTGCAGCAATACCAACTAATAGATGCAGTTTGAACCTAAAGAAATACTAAGCTGCTCATCTCTTCTTGTGTGTATGTGTCTATGTGCTGTAAATGGAGGCAGAAGGATTAAAACTTTACACAGTCTGGAGGTACCTAAATCTAAATATTATATGAATGTCTTTGCCATCAATAATTAAAAAAAACCTTGCATCTAAAATGACAAAAATATCACTTGGACAGCTGTAGCTGCAGGCAGAACAGAAAAGTTTTCAGCTAATTGTGGACTTGGTGCTTTGTTGACTATAAAGGTTGAGGAACACCTGAGGTCCCTGCAGTCATTAAAAGAAAAAACAGCAGAGCAAAGCAGAATATTGGTGCAGAAAAGGCAAAGTACTTTTTAACACTCACTACATTTGTATTGTTAGCTGCAAGGGTGCTGAATATCTGCTACAGCACAAGATATGCTACTATGAAATGCCAGATTAATTTAGGAATGTACTGAATATAATTTTATCCTACTTGTGAGATCACTTAGCCCCTGCTCTTTTCATCACTGGAGTGGATGCAGAGAGAGGAAGGTAGAACGTGGATTTCTGTTACCTGAGGCTGTGGGTATTGATCCATGTGCACAAAATGCCAGCAGGAAGATGGAAGGAGCAACAGTTGTAATGTCACTCCAGCATTGCAAGACTGGCCTCAGAGTGGCACACAATGATGTTGAGGTGTGCCTCTTGTTCTTGGGTTTCCATAACCTTTGCTGAAGGATGTAATGTTATAGCAATGACTGAAAATTTGTGGACTTCAGCAGTGGTCTGAGGAACTCCTCTCTCCAAACCATCCAGACTCCTGTCATGGAGGCTTCAGATCTATTGCAGCGGTAGGACAGTGAAAGCTGAGGGTTGTTTTTTTTTTTTTTCTTCACTGAGAGTTTCAGAAACCATGATAAACTGAAATGATGAAAAGAACAAACTGGAGTGCAGGGAAAAGTTTTCTGGTTATGCTAGATAGAGGAGTTTAAAATTATTGAAAATTTTTATGTGATTGTTTTGCTGGTGTTTGTGTTTTATTTTTTTTGTGGTTTTTTTTTTGTTTGTTTGGGGTTTTTATGTCTGTGTTGATTTTTAAAGTGATTTTTTAGTTACTAACTTACTGGAGTAAAAAGATGTTTTGAGCAGGAGAACTGCAATAGTTCAGCAATTTTAAGTTAATTTGATCTATTTTTGTGGATGGGAAATGTGTCAAAAGTGACTTTGCTTTCTTTGAAGGAAAAAAAGTGCTTTAGTCATCTGCTAACTTTTTGTATGAGATGCAGTTGTCCTGCACCACTTCAAATTCATTGGAAATTTTTCTTCAATGTTTGTTTTATTCTCAGGAGGATGTATTCTTGAATTCTCCTTTTAGAAAAGAACAGAAGATAGTTCAAATGAAGGAATAAAGGGGAAATTTTATTAGTTATTAAAATGCTCGTAGATGTATGGAAGGACATGTCAATCACTTCTTTCCCTTTCACCTGCTACTATTTGGGCCCTCAAATACTATCAATACAGTCAAGTACTCACAGAAATGGATAGATTTCTTTCTAAAAGCTTTTAGTAACCTTCATGTGTTGTCCTTTCTCACACTATGGGGGTCAGAAATGCTTAGCTTATTTTTGCTGAAGCTAGTACACTCTGTTCCCCTAACAAGGGAAGGTACCAAAACCACCTTGAAAGTAAGGGTCTGTTGCCTGTATTCTCGGAGAAGATGCACCACTTTTTCATGTGCCCCATGTTATTCAGCGATATTACTGCTGAGAGCTTGAAAAAACACCATGAGAAACTGAATGAATACTAGTAAAAAGAATAAATTACTAACGGGACATTACTACTTATGGAGACATGGTGTTTTTATGTTAAGAACCTGACCAGGGTTCTGTTCTTATTAACTTAAGGATGAAAGTATTTGACTTAGAAACTCATCTCTATCTTTTGAAACTTGATTATTAACAGATGCAGATTTAATTTCCAACGAGAATGGATTCATGAGTTGGTGCTAAAAATCCTCAGGCTATAAATTCAAGAATCTCTTCTTTCAGATAGCTTCCATTTCTAGAATTTCAAATGAACCTAGTGCCCAAAAGAGAAAAATATTCAGTTCGCAGCTCTGGTCTTCATAATCACAAATTGTTCTTGCAGTACTTCTGTCTGAAGTGAGTAGATTATAAAAGCCTCATCTCATGAAATTTTCAGTCTGATTTTATGCTGCTACACACTCTGGAGCAAAAATTTTTCTTTTCTTGAATTCTTACCTGAACTTCACTGATACAAAGGTTTTTATTGACTACTAACCTGCAAACCTCCAATGTATATGTGAGCAATTCTATTAAATTTAAACATCAATGAAATTACTCAGGTGAATAACTCTAAAAGATCAGGTGCTTTTAAAGTGTGCAGATAAAATTATGACCATTTTTCAGAGTTCTGTCTGAACTCAGTGATGCTTCTGACAGCAGAGGATGATATTGCAGTTGGACACGATTGACATTTTGATGCCATGTATTGTCTGACTTCTTCCACAGGCTTCATACAAAGCCCATAGGAATAATAGTATCAGGTCTTAGAATGAGTAGGACATAGACCTGAGACCCACATTCTCACTCCACTTCAGGCTGGGAGAATGTTTGCCTTCTAGAACGTGGTCCAAATCTTGTGAAGTCTCTTGGACTTTAAGAAAGATGTGCTGTCTGTGAAAAGGTCAGGATTTTTCCAGGGTATCCTCCAACGTACCCTAAGCCAGCTACTGGGCCCTTGAGAGTTTTTATGCTAGATTAAAAAGTAATATGTTTAAAACTCAAATTGTCAAAACTTCCTCTTTAATATACTTTAGATTAAGGCCTTTACTACTGCTGACATACTGCTAGCTTTTAAATATATATATGTTACACAAGTAGATAATGCAAATAGGTGGTTTAATATGAAACATTTTCCTTTAAGCAACATGGCTAAAGATATAAGTAGTATATTTCCTTTAATGTTGTAGTTGCATTATAAATCACTTAATTTTAATGTAATTATAGGTACAGATTGTTCACATTTGGTCTTATGAAGCCCTGAAAAGTTATGTCTCATGAGTCAGCATGTAATTTCCTTCTGCACAAATTGCAGAATTATGCATTGAACCTAAGTACATTGAATAACGGTAATTTACAATTGAATTCCTATGGATTTACATACTACATTCACATTAATGCCAAAGGAATCCACAATACTGTCAAATAGGTTAATAATGGTTACTGTTAGCACAGAGAATACCTGTGGAATTAATAATGATTAACCACTTACTTTAAATGTATGCAAAATTATGCAGCTACCTTGAAATTACGACAATTACAAAAATGTAATGGAAAGTAAAGGCTGGAAAGTGAAATAAATGTCACTTTAATGAAGAGTTTCCCCTACACAACTCTGGGCTTTCTTAGGGAGCTCTGTAGCACCTGATATCTACTGGATCTTTGACATGTTTGAGGCTGTAGAATTTTTCCTGTTTTCCAATGTGCTTCTTGCCCTTTAGGCTTGCAGTTCTGCTGTCTACACCATTCATCTTTCTCTCACCTTTCTCACAACACACAGTGCCAGATGGACAGAATTATGTACTTATATATAACTAGCCTAATAATGCTTTTACATCAGTTCTTCACTGTTAAGACCGCAGTTCATGAAGTCCTGTAAGAGACACCCAATGACTCTGAACTGGCTCATAAATAACCTGGATGTCTTCATTCTGATCTTTTTGCTAATACAGTTGTCCATGGGAAGCTTCAGAGATAAGCAACTAAAAATAGATGCTGAGAAATTGGTACTACTTGGAGATTAAACCTTCAGTCTAGACACAATACACTTTTTTTGCACTGTGGTGTCAATTTTGGGACTTTCAGCATAGGCTCCTTCCAGTGGCTGTTTCTCCTTGCTTGCATACAGCCAAGTGTACTTAGCGTAGATAGAAATAGTCTTTTCTACTGTGGACTGGGATGAGGCCACAAGTGGCTTTGAGCAGAGGTAATTTGAGCTTCAGTTCCACAAACAAACACTGTTAATCCAGCCAGTGCATGGATATACTCAGTCTTGCACCCATCTCCAAGGACAATAAACACTTCTCCTTGGGGCGGTGTGTGTGTGTGTGTCCAGGAGAGAAGCAAGGAACAAGGGGTCCCACATCAGCAATGCGAAAACTGATGTGCTAATTTGCAGATTTGTTCAGGTTCCTCTTATGTGCTTGTGACACAGTAGCAGCATTTAGGTTCTCCTGTCTGAGTATTCATATGTGTGTCAATGTAGCGACAGTAAAAGCTTGGTTGTATTTTAACTGTTTTATGAATTGCCGTGGCAAGCCTTATTTAGATCTCTTCTAAAAAGAGAATGCAAATACATTCTGGAATGAATAGAGGAGAGAAATAAGTGGCACTGCAAATGGATGAGGCCTGTTATTTGTACAGTCATTAATATTTAACTGTCCTTTTTCACAGGCTATTACCACTTAAATTTCCAGGATGTCAAAGCTTTCCTGATTGGGATGAAACATAGATTTGATCCTGGCAGACTTGAAAGGTGCTCAGATTTTATTTTCTGCATCACTGTATATACAGTGTTATTTAAGACATGTTTACAACTGCAAAGTATTCAGCCCTGGGCTTTGGCAGCCTGGGCTTTGCAGCAGACTTTGCTTTCACCTTGTTTGATTAGCTGGAGAAGACGTAGCCTCATACAAAAGTTTGGAGTTTGTTTTAGTCTGTTGTTATTTTACCCTCCTGCTCAGCATGAATTAATGGTATTTGAGCTGTAGGAGTGTGTATTAATGCTGCAGTCAAAGGAGGAACTGTTTTCACTAATAATTTCAGCCTGTGGATCACCATGTCCACACAACATTGAGGCTGAACAAAATGTTGAGACTTTACAATTGCTTTTAAAGAGAGAAGAATAAAATAAAAGATATGCTTGTTTCTTCCTGCTTCATTCAGAGCAAACAATAGCTGTCTGTTAAAAAGGATGCATATAAGAATGCCTTACTGCCAGAGGTTTGTCTTAATTCATTATTTTATTTTAAAATGATTTTATGAAATATGAAAAAGAATTAATTCAGGACACCACCTGATCTCTGTATAAGCAAGTGGTTAATAAGCCAGTTCCAGAAAGCAGCTGGTTTGCTTTATTCACCAGTAAAACAAAAGCATGCCTAAGCTTTGATTTAGGACAACCTTTTGATGAACAGGAACAGTATAAGGAAAAATATTCCTCTACTCAATTTGCACATTTTATGGGGATCTGTCTAGAAGGTGGCTGTTACAGGAAGATAAGGATTCTAATTTTGTAATTGAGTGCACTCTGAAAAGACAATT
This sequence comes from Ceryle rudis, assembly GCA_033439905.1. Taxonomy (NCBI): domain Eukaryota; kingdom Metazoa; phylum Chordata; class Aves; order Coraciiformes; family Cerylidae; genus Ceryle; species Ceryle rudis. Next base: position 8,206 of record JAAGNO010000964.1, read on the forward strand.
AGGAGCTAATGCGATAAGTAATTGTAAATTATAACAGCAGAAGAAACCTGATTCACAGTCCTCTGTGGAAACTGTATTTGTGTATTCAAATGTTGCATCTGTACTTTTATTTCCCCAGCATGTACATTTTATTTAATAAAGCTAGAAAAAAAGATTTCTTTACAGTTTTGATTCAAAAAACAGAAATCCAAAAAATGCTGGAATGCAGATGCATCTCAGCCTCATGCTAATATTGGTGCAGTACTGGAACAATGCGAGGTAGGATAATAATTTGGCAACTCTACCACTTAAAAGGAATTATACGAGTATGGTGTCTGGTATCTTTAGTCTTGTGGGTTTTAAGGATTTGATCTATGTCTCTTTGTCAGGAATAAATGCCCAAGTCAGTGGAGAGCAGGAGGAAGTTTTAGTGCCTTTGTTATGGCATGAGAACAGTGCTGGAGTCTGTCTGTGTAAATCCTAATGGCACAGGTTACAGCAATATTTCCAACATTGTGGAGTTGACGCCTCGGGCTAAGGAAAGATACTTCTTTGATTATGGTGCTGCCTTATTGCTTGGCAGAGATGTGCATACTTCCTTGATACTCTGTGTTTTTGCCTTGCTGTTGACATGATACTGCTTCTATTTCTGATCCTTAACAGAGGGATAATATTTTCCCATCACCAGGGAAACACTGTGATTTTTAGGGTACTGAGTCCTCTGTGCCAATGGGCAAGGTGTCCCGGTTGCTCTAACACTGTCTACCTCAAATTGGGTCTTGCATATTGTTCTGCTGTAAAAAGGTGTCAGTAACACCTACCTCATTACCTCACTGCTCCAGGCAGATAAAGGACTTCTAGGAGCCCTCTGTCAAACACAACTAGCGCAGGTTCCATTTGAGATTTGGATAAATGTTTGTGAGCTCTTTCTGCACTCTGATTTTGTATTTTTTGTTTTGTTTTGAATTCTGCTTAAGTATATGAATGAGCTACTCGAGTATCTTCTCCCGAGGGTTTTAACCTAACAAAATGGTTTCAAGGAGCTGGAGGTTAATTATTAAAAAAAACCCAAAACACCCCCCCAACCCACAAAAATAAAACACAAAACCAAAAAACCCAAACAACCCCAGAAAAGCAAGCAGCAAAGGTTCTGCTTTCTTATCCTCCTAAACCTCCTTCTGAGTGTCTGGTCAAAAGGTCCCATGATAAATTAACTGAAGAATTGTCTAGGTATATTTTTGGGGGAGTGGAGGGACAGAGTTCAGCAGAAATCTAAAAAGTTCCTGTAATATGTAGCTGAGCCACCTTTTTTCTGCTTCATAGACTGAACTGTACTCCAGGAAAAGTGCTACCTGAAGCTATCTATGACTGTAGATCAGCCGCCCTCATCAAGGGAGGGTGTGCTGCTCTTGTACACAAAGTATTTTTATGGTTAGACACCAAGTTATTAACCCTGATGGACAGACTTTGAGCTCTTTTCCTCTAAAATAGTTGCATACCTGTGGATGCAATTTCTTAAAGCATTTTTCACTTTCTTCAGGCCCTTTATCTAGGGATCATTCCTGGATCTTTGTCTATGGTGCTGCTAAAGTAGTTGAAAGGAAATCCAGCATTTTTTTTTTTTAATTTCAGTGCTTAATATGCTGATCTTAATCAGCTCAGTGTAACTTCATTTTGGGATCATATTGTTATTCAGGACTTTTTATTTCCTTGGGTTTTATTCTTACTTGAGTGTTAGTCTGTCCTTCATGAAGTAAAGCTATTGGATTTGTTTTTAAGTGTAGAAATAACAAATGTTTTGAATTCTTGGACTACAAGGATACTTTTGAAAACTTAACACCCTGTTTTCCACATGTTCCTGTAACTGCAGTTAACAGTTTTTGTACATAATCCTTAAATCTCTAAAAGTAACTGGTTCCATATAATTTGTTGTGATAGCTCTTATTTTATCCTTGTGATTACAGCAATTCCCTTAGATTCTGGTGGAAGTAATAGTTATTCAATTAACAGAAGTGTAGTTTTATCACTTTCCTTTATTAATGGCACAGCTGTTTTCTGGGAGTGTTAATAAAAATAGTTTTTGAAGTGTCTGTTTATGAAACTGTCACAACAATGAATAATTTTAGTTATAGAAGTGAAAGAAGGGATCCTTGTCCACTGAAAAGAAGCAAAGAGTAAAATTGCTCCTCAGTTGTCCCATACTAGCAGCCAAGTCATAGCACTGAAGTCTGAAATTCATTTTAGAAAACAAACCCATTCTTGGGTAGGGAAGAGGGAAACTATGATTAGTTTATCACTGCTGAAATCATCCTAGTGCTTACATCAATCAAACCTGTCATATTACTTCTCTCAATTTCCCCAGTCTATAGGCTCAGAACTGCTTCAGATAGAGCAGTGTCAATTTAGCAGGTGCTAAACCTACAATAATTTTGTGTATCAGCATTTTTTTTCACTTGATAATAAACTTCAACAATACTGGAAGCTGCTACTACATGGAGACTTAGTGCCACCATAAAAACAGCATTGTAGGAAAATAGCCTTAAGCTAAGAATGGATGAGTAGTTTCAAAGTTGTTATATCACACCTCCAAACAGAGCCAGGGTGGGAGATCTGAACAGGATCCTAAATGGTATCCTTATCTTGAGTTTTGATATAGTAAAGGATCATGTTATGATTTAGCTGAAAATATGCTGCTATGGTTCGATTTGTCATATAAAGCCAAACTTCCTGGGTATTGCATATAGTTTTCTATTCAAAGCTCACTAAACTGGTATTTACTGGCAGTAACTGTCCACATATCAGGCAGTTTTCTCCAAGTTTGTGCCATTTGTCCTTGTGCCTACAGGTTGGGTTTTTTGGTAAATATGCACTACAAAAAAATAAGGTAAATCAAAAGCAGAAAAAGAAAATGTCTTTTGCTAAAATGAATTTAAAGATACAGGCAGACTTGACTAAAAGAAATAAATATGTATGAAGGCTTCTGAAACCTGTAAGTGATTTACCAAGCTGGGGACTGTTAACCCTGATTTGTGGTTATTTCTTGATCTGACCTCCAGATAATTCAAAGGTGGTGAATTTACGTTGCATAGTCTGGCAGTCCGGTTCCTTTAACTATCGTGATGGACTGTATCCATATAGATAAGAATTCACCAGGAACACTTAAATGGGCTTTACAGCCTGCCCTAGGTGTCTGGAAAGGAATAAATACATGTATTCCAAATGTGCAGTTAACAGGTTAGATGTATGCAAAGCAGATAAAAAGCCACTGTCATCTTCGAAAGAGCGATGATATTGAACAGCATAAATGCTGTGTTGCTCTGGAAACCAGGTTTAAGTTTAGATTATTGCTATTGGAGACTGTGTTCTTTATTTCCCTAGAAATGCTCAGTTTTTTCTATTAAATGTCACTGATTCCATCAAATATAAATCCTGACCTTGTACAACGCCAAATTGGCCACTAAGTGGAAATGCCAGATATCTCTACTTGCACTTCATTCAGTGTTGCTTATTTCTGTTGTTATAGCGTAATGTCCTAATGTGGTGAGATTTAAAATTATTTTTTAATACATATTCGGAGCTAGTCTCATTGCTCTACTCTGAACAATGAACTAAATGCTTTCTGGTTTGGTGTGTAGTATCTATAGATTCACTGAAGCAACAACTGCGTTTTCTTTGTTGGTGACATCAGATTTGAGACTTCAGGGAAAAGAATGAGGCTGTTTTGAGTGTATAACCCACTCCTGAGTGAAAGGTCTGCTTCTCCAGTCAGTGGCTCTGAGCAAATTGTAACAAATTGCATTCTAGGCCACCATCTTATTTTAAGTTATGATATGCTTCTTGGTTTAAAAAAAAAAGGGGAACTTTTTTTGATCAGTCAAAAAAGTTGTAAAGTAAGGGGTGATCCTGAAATGAGCTGATGCAGCAGCCACTTCAGAATGTGATATATAAAGAGAATTTAGAAATAGAATTTTTGTGGAAAAATCCACATTTGTAGGAGTATGAACAACAATATCTACATATATCAGGGAGCATATTAGTAAATAAATCATAAACCAATGTCTGCTACATAATCCCCCACTGTAGGATAAATTGTTTCAGCAAGCTTTCAAAATATGATGGGCAAGTTTTGAAATTCTCTGCAGATAATGAAAGTACAAAAGCCACTGCAGATGAGCTGAAGGCAGGTGTGATTATTACCCTATTTATCCACAATTTTGTTCTGTGCCAGGAGTGGGAGATTCAAGTACCTGAATTCCTAGAATTATCTTTTAGTAAAAATACAATATGGAGTCCACACTGGCAATAACAAATGATCTGTCTGCAGCTGCTTTGAAGACTTGTCCTGCATGTGTTACCATGCACGAGCCCATAGCAGCATTCATGTTTTAGATTTCCCCTTTAAAAACTGGGAGCAGATTTGTGTGTGTTAAGTGATTGCTATCAAATTAGTGTGATGAAAATCACGTGTCTTTTGGTGACAATTACTGAGTAGCAAAGTACAACTTGACAAGACTGTCCTGTAGCTGAAGTCAGAATAAAAGTGGGAACAATGGTGCTGTTCTTAGTGGGTTTGTAATTATATACAATAATGTTAATCAGATGAATGAATATATAATTCTCACCTGGACTACTCAAAAAAATTAAAAAAAATCCTCAATGTTATCCAAATTCCTGTTGATGTGGGAAAATACCATGTATACATAAAAGCTTAGGCCACTGCCTACTACTTTTCTCATATGCTTTTGGCTGACTCTATGAACCTCATCAAGGAGATAAAACCTCTCCTGACTGTAGAGTGATTTAATTATGTTCCATTAAATATCTCTTGCTTAAAAAAGAAAAAAATATTTCATTGATGAGAAGAATTGCAAATGTCACCTAAAATGATCCTGAATGAGATTCCTCTGGGGCCTTCATTTCATTCAGAGGAACTATCTAGGTTACAGGCATGTTGTTTATTAGACAATAATTAGCTCTGTTATTTCTTTCTCAAGCAGGTAAAAGCCTTTTGGCAATTTTAGACTGCTGTAATTCCTGTCACGTTTGGAACCTCTTACAGGAAGCTAAATTGTCGGTATGAGATTAAGCATTAACATTTAAAAGCTTTTGGGTTTGTCTAGATACTGCAAACTGATTCTTGCAAAAATATATATACATATTATCACATGTGCACTCACACATATACGCATAAGTATTCACAAGGAATTACCTAATTTCTCATGTGAAAATGTAAATACGTATATAAAAATATACACAAATATAATTTAAAAATCATGGCCGGTAGCTGGTTGATTCCTGTGTTCTTTTCTATACTCAAATTCCTAAACGTAACTGCCTAGTTACTATAAAACTTTTATTCTTTTCTTCAAAAATAATTGATGGAGACTTATCACTAAGAATATGAAGCAGCACAAATTACCTTCAGCCTTCCCAAAGTCTTTGATGTACTGTTTGTTTGGAGCTTGTGCTCACTAGAGGGATGTGATGCTGTGGATAAAACATAGATGAATTCCCTGCTGTGGAGTGGCTACCAGCTGCTTCTCTTACAACTTTAAAACACAATGACTGACTGGCAAGCCAGCAAAACCCAGTATGCTCATTACCCAAAGCAGGAACTAACTAATACAGAAGGTGGTGGGCTTCTGGCTATATTAAGCACTGAATTTCAACTAACCCCCCACCCAAATCAACCCAAAGATAACAACAAAACCAAAATTGTACAAAACCCAAACAAGCCTTTTTCCCTTAAAATTCACAGAAGGGGTTTATGTTTCTTATCTGAGAAACTGTCATTTTAATTAAATCTATGTTTAACAGGTACTATCAGGCTCTTATCCAATAATTAGCTGTCTACTGTGCCTCACAGGAGACACTTTTTTTTCCCTGCTGTCCTCGTATTTTTTAGCAGTACTGTGTAATGGGAACAAAAAGCCCATTTCACCAGGCCGTGAGTCATGTCTCTTTTTTTAACAATGTGGGGCTCTTCTAATGCCTGTCAGTTGTCATCAGATAAGAGCACCAGGCTGTCACTGACAAGATGGCATTAGGACTGTTGAGGTGGTGTGAGTGTATGGTGTTTTCTCCTGGGTGAAAATATTCATTTGTGTACCTGTCATGATCCTGCTGTGAGAATAGAAAGTATTACGTGATCAGAAACACTGACCATTGGCAAGCTGCTTATGAAAATCAATAGTAAACTATATGGAATGATCTTTGAAAGTTAATCTCTTATTTGTCTTGTATTCTATTCTTTTAAATTACACTTATAGAAAGCTTTTCTAGTTCTTACTAGATGTCTTTAAAGAAGAGTTTATTGTTTTATTGAAGTACTATTTCATATCAGCTAGCATTTTAAAGTGAGTATTCCATCCATATTATGATGTTATAGGCTTATTATGTAGCTTAACTTTATTTTTTTTTTCTGTGGGGGGTGGGGTGGGGTCTAAGCTCCTGGTAACTCTATTTTATACCTGAACCATGACTGTAATTTTTGTTCCTCCAATGTTCTTTACTATAGAAAATTCTATATGTAAATGCCTATAAAGTATTTGGAAAGGATAAATGCTACTTACAGTATGCTTGATATAAACATTTTAATAATGTTTCAGCATTATTGTCTTCATGTCTTAGAACAAAGATAGGATTTTGTGGCCACCTATTTGCAATTGCTGGTTTGGCTGCAAAAGAACTGAAGGGTCCATGGTGTCTTCGCTCCAATAAGTAGAACTCCAGGAGATCTAGGATGTGACCTGGGAGAAGACTTCTAGAAACAAGTCTATTCAGCGATTAGTTGCACAGATTTGTATACAATTTTACTATTCCCTTTGGTAATAGTGTCCCTTCTTGTGAAGTGGTGAATTTTCACTATGAATGATGTGCAGATTTTGACAGTTTAAGAGGTCTGGGAAGCCTCCTGGTCACAGATCTGTTCTTGAAGTGTTGCCTTTGATATACTGAACCAAAGTCACAAAGCATGATTGCTCCTGCCTCTCTGGAGGGTTCAATTACTTGAAATCTGATTCGAGATGCACTTGTGAAACACCTTTCTGGGGCTTAATGACAAATACTTTCAGTTACACTGCTCACAGCTCAATTAATGGAAGGGTTTTGATGAAAGGGATTAAATTTATTTTATTTAATATAAGTGGAATTTTGTGAAAAGTTTTCTTTATGTGCCTAGACTGGCCTTCTTGACTATGATACTTTCAAAAATGTATTTACAATTTCCTATGAGGAGTTGAATTTATTTTTGTCTGTAAGTTAAAAAAAAGAAAAGTACTGCCCTAGAAAAAGCTCAAGTTTTTTCTCCATTTTTTGAGGAGATGCATCCCTAGTATTTAAAGCCAGCTAGAGAATAAGAAGCCCTTCAATACATCCCTAGTATTTAAAGCCATCTGGAGAATAAGAAGCCCTTTAATTCTCTGCTGAGCCTTGGGGCTGTAATTTTATTTTTTTTTTAATAGGATAAGATGATGATAATACTGATTTGTTTTACACATTTTCAATATCTAACTAAAGCAATGACAAGTGGCACATGTAAACATTTCCAAGGCTGTAAATGTTTTCTACTGCATTTCCTTTTTGGAAGGATCACTTTCCTCTGTAGTGTATAATTGAGAATGGGGTCTAAATATTATCAGAATTTGATGGAAGGAAGACAGTCATTTGGAGGAAAGAGGTAGAAGAGAAGCCAAAGAATGTGTACATTTTCACCTTTAAAAGACAAATATTCTGTTTCCAAATATGACATTTCGTCCGTGTTAAGGCTTATTGCAGCCATTACAGCAGGTAGTGATATAAGGGCACTTCCAGGAGGTCACTTCCTCTCTTCAGTGGTAACGGATGGAATACATCCTGTGAATGAAGGCACTGGACTTCTGAGCAGCTCAAGGAAAAGGAAGTGCATCTCAATGACCATAAGAGATTGATGAGTCCCTGAAGAGCTTAGAGAAGTGTTTCCTGGGTGTTATCTACTCCTGAGATCCATCAGTGGGAGACTGAGAGATTGATCTCTTCAAGGAGTAGTTTTATTCAAGTACGTCTATTAAAGGGATTAGTTTTATTTCTGTTGACTTTAACAAAAGCATGGCTGAGTACTGAAAGAAGGAATTATGACCCTAGTTGCTACTGCTTTTGTTTTATCTAAACACAGTACTCATACCGATCACCCTTCTCCCTTCTTCTGTAATAGTGGGCCATTTAAAAAAGTTCAGGTATCCTTAAAGGAGTGAAAAATAAGTTTCCGCTAAGTTATGAACATCAAAGCTGTAAGTTTTGGGGTTTTTTGTCCATTTATTTCTTATTTAAATTACTAGTGCTTTTTAAAAATTCTCTAGAAGGTATCACAAAAACTTTCTGTTGGGTTTGCTGACTCATCTAGGGAAGAGTTAAATGAGATTAGAGCTTGTAGCACTTGAGGCCTGTGTATGAGTTGGCAGCAGGGTGTTACAGGAAAGCCCTCTAGCCTCTTTATTTTAAGACCACAGAGATAAAGTTTCATGGAAAAATATTTTCAGTACTCTGTGATTCCTGTGACCACTCTGAGAGTTTCTGTGTAATTTGGCTTAAGCTGTTGTTTGACATGTTTTTCTTTTCACACAGAGCAAGAAGGGGAGTCAGCAGGGGTCAGAATGAGATTGAGATGTAGTATTTATGTGTTTCAGTGCCTTCTTGTTACTCATGCAATGTCTGGATATTCTGAGGTAAAGACTTTTCCAAGCCATCAGTTGGACTAGAAAGGTTGAACTGTGGTACTCAAAGTATGTTTGGGAAATGAAAGTGCTAAACTGGTCGTGTTTACAAAAAAAAAAAAAAAAATCACTTCCAGAGATGCTAACAGTATGTCAGGATTTTCCCAAGCAATGAATCTGTTTGTTGCCTGATGTTTCAGACCAGAGAGAAAAATAGAGGGAAGTGGAGGAGGAACAATGAATAAAATGTTCTAGGTGACAACTGGCTATTCCCTGCTAACAGAGGTTTATGTTAACATATTTTACTTTAATAGGGTTTTTAAATGTCAGCCAATTACTCCCTGGTACTATTAGTGTTTTAGCACTCCAAACATAAATTAGGGTGTATTAAAATTTGAAGCTCTTTGAAGAGCTATGCAGGTTATTTGCTCAGGATTTCATGAGCATCAATTTGGTGCACACATCTAATTATAATCATCATAAGCAAGAGTGTATGGAATGTTCCAGCACATGAATCTCTAATATTGAGTAATTCCTTATAAAAATGAGGCAGCCCATATGGGTGAGCAGATGAAATACTGATAAACACTGTGCAGTAGAGCAGATGTATGAGTTATGCCAAAGGTTCTTCAGTCCCAGTGTTTACTGTCCATGAGAATTAATTTGTTACACACCTCTGAAATTCTAGTTATGAAATACAACAGTGGCATTACAAACCTGAATCACTAGATATATTGCAATAGAAGGAGGTACTGTTTTGAGGCTGCATTTGTGTAGGATGGTGTAATGTTGGTTAGAACAATCAGGAAGGGAGTGTTGGACGGTTACCCTTTTGAATGTCATTTAATAATGGAACAGAATGTTACTTCGACAGTGCTCTCTGCAATAACTTTGTTTCTATTATTCAAACTGATGTATATTGAACAATTTCATTTAATGCATATTGTGGCTGGAGAAAGTTGCTTATTGTAGCCTGATTGACTTGAAGTATTCATTCTAGCTGGGATGTGCTACAGCTGAAAAGTAAGAAAGCATAGGTACTTAAGTGTTTATGAATGATTTTATTAACTGGTGATGAGTTACTTAAGGCAAATAGAGTGGATGGGTACATACAGTCTTGGCTTATATGTAAATAATAAGGGATTCATGTGTTCTGAGCATTTGTAAAACTTAGGTTTTGCATGATTAGGTTTTGTAATAAGGCTCAATTTACAAGATGATTAATAATTTTAAGAGATTGTTGGTGGCAACAGTATTGTAATGTATAAGTGAGTGTTGGTGTCTCTTCCCCTGACTGCATTGGGCTTTCGGCTCTGCTATGCTGAGTGAATATTTCTGTTTGTTCACTTACAGTAGGTGACCGTTGTAAGGTCATCTTACACTTGCAGTAGGTGTCCTTTTGAGCAAAGCCAAGCTTCAACTTTTATTCTTTGCTACAGGTGGAAAAAGGCTTATTTTATGGAGTCCACTACCTTTGTATGGACCTTTATTATCACAGACTTATGCCCACAGGGAAATAAATATTGGTTTAGGCTTGATTAAACTTGCCATATATTTCTTTTAACAACAAAGCTGTAATGCCTCATGTTTTGGCACACTTATGTGTTCAGGGTACAGGTAACAGAGCTGGAGTCTGTGGCTTATTCTGCTGTTTTAGAGACCAAGGGAACACAGGCTGCCTTCCTGCAGCTAGACAAAGACTTCTTAATGCAATAATCTGACTGACTGTTTGATATTGTTCAGGAAGGCTTCTTCACACAAAATTGGAAAGGGTGTTTTGGGATGTAGGTATTAAAGTGTCTCACAGCAAACCCAGCTAGTGTTTCTATAAGCATTAAAGTCAGCAAGATTTATTTCAAAGATGCAACTTATTGGAGAAACCCAGCCTATTAAATGTCTATAACCAGAGATGGCATCCTGGAGATGGAACTGGTTCTGCTCAGCAAAGAAATGAAATGCAGATTTTTATATACAGACTAGGATAAGTACAAATTCCCTAGCACAAAGACTGCTTTGTTATTCAGGATTTGTTATTGGTTAGTTAAAATATATTGAATGAAAAGGTTGATCTGTCCAAAGGATTTGCAAGTGAAATAGATGAAAGTGTGTGTTGTACTGAAATTAATGAAAAGTAATGGGGAGATAACTTGGAGTGTATAATTTATTCATGAAACTTCCCTTTTCTTCATAAATTTGTCACAAACAGATGGCAAGAATACAGAATGCATTTGAACTTGTTGTTGTATCTTCCCTGAATAATTCTTCATGAGGGGTTCACTGGTAAGTTGGATGCATTTTGTATAATTGGAGCAATTTTGATTGGCTCACTGATGTCACCAAAGATCCTGCTCCCTGATTAGATAAATGGAACTCTTGGTGCAGTGCTCTTTACACAAACCCAGGCTAATTCCCTGGGGGATTTTGGCAACTTATTTTGTATAGACGATACTTTTATCTGGGGTCCAGACAGGCATCAGCAAAGCAAAAGTAATTAAACTTGACGTGCAGAAGGGGAAACTTCTTTGTTTACGTTCTTTACAGATTGCTCTCGGGGTGAGAGCAGGTGAGCGGCACACTTTGCGACTGCTCAGCCAGCTTGCCTTTCTGTGGCCTGCTGGTGAGGTGGAGAAGCACAAAGGAGTAAGTTCTCAGTGCATGAGAGAGGGGAAGACGGCCACTGAAAGGGTGATAATTAACTGTTCAAATATCAGGATCTCTTACTGCCTTGTAAGCCACAATAATCTGCAAATGCATGGTGTAAATTGGGTGGAGTGGGTGAGCAAGGTGCTGTTTTATCATAATGATCTGAATATTAATGTGTCTCTCGGTGCTATCTTGGGAGAAGCAGCTCTTAACACCTAGCTCCTACTATATTCTGAAGGCGGTGAAACCTGGGAAGTGCTGCCTCATACAGAATAAAACACTGTAGACAAAAACACTGGCTACAGATGGACTTTTCTGAGGAGCATTTCCTGATGCCTACTGGGTTTCTGCTTAATCTGTACTGTCCAAAATAAAAATGTAATCTGGCACATCTTTCTGGGAGCATTGCTGTTCTTTGTGCCAGTCAATACAGAGGGGAAGGACAGTAAAGTCCCTTTAAAATAGCACCCTGTGCCTTTTAGATAGCAGCCATCTCTGTTACTATGTGTCTGAAAGCAAATGAATCCAAGGAGTACATTAGCTATTCACTTAATTAGTTTGTAAGATGTATGAGGCCAATTTTTTCATTAAAGAAAAAAAAAGAGCAAATGTCATAATACTCCTCTAATTGGCTTTGTTTTTTTTTCCTGTAGTAATCTGTGTGCAATCTTTTACATACAGGACACTGTCATACTAGGTTGTTTACAGCTACCTCAATATAATATTTAAGAGTAACTCAGTAAATATTGCTGGAGAGGCATACACTTTGTTTTCCTGGAGACACTTAGGGAGTACTCGAGAGTAAGTAATATTTCTATAAGCTAAATTCATGCTCTATCCAAGAGGGCTGTGTGTAAGGTACATAGAATTATGTTTCACAAAATGTGCTTATTGCTATAACTATTTTTTTGTATCATTCATTTGTTAAGCTAAGTAATGATGTATAGCTCCTTACGCTAGGGTAATAACAATTCTTTCACATTCTTCATTCTTACAATCTCTTTTTCTCCTTCAATATCAATACTCAGTGAAGGCTTAGTTAAAAAAGGTCTGAGTGACGTATTGGTAACAATTTATTTTTGTAAAAAAAAAAAAGCCAAACAAAATCAAACAAAGAAAAAATTACTCTAGTCATTATAAATATGAGATGAGACAGCATAAAAAAAAACCTCCCCTGAAAGACTGTTGAAATAACTTTTTCCTTTGATATTCAGACCTTTACAAAACACGTCATAGGAAGAAATTGTCTGTAGTCAAAAATAAAAAAGTAGTTTGTAAGAGAAACATCACCCTTGAAACAGGATTGCAGTAAATTGCTCAGTAATATTTGACTTTTTTTATTTGAGTGACAAATGTAAAACCTGGAGACTAGATCTTCAGCTGCCATAAAGGAAAACAGACAGTACTTTTACTTATATAGCACTTCTAGATGATACTGAGTGTAGTAACTCCTAAATTTCAGTAATTACATGGTGGAAGTCCTTCCCTCTGATCAGTGGAAGACTGAGTGGTAAAAGAGGAGGAATACCTTCTGTATTAAAAAAAAAAAAAAATTAAAAAAAGCGCGCCTTGTCTGACAGTATCCGTCTCACCAGAACTAAAGTGATTTCCCCTGCTCCCACCTTGCCTAAGTATGTGGAGAAGACATCTACCAACCAGACTTGGCCATAGTGGTCTTAAAGGGTTGTTTACTTTGTGATACCACTGGGAATTTATGAAGTTCTATGTGCCTCATCAAGAGGGTATGACTGGTTCAGGAGAGGTGAAGTTATATGCATGTTTCTTCCTTTGGTGCTCTTTCCTATTGAAGATTTACACAGTATAAATATTGGCTTAAATATATGCTTTGATAAAATTGGTGTCCTGCAGCCTTCAGACCTGTACAGAGAAGGTTATATGTCTATGTGCTGTGTTGCAATAAGGCCAGTCAGTGTTATGGCATGGTAGCATAGGCATCCCAAAGTAGTAATTGATAATCTTAAAGTTTATTTTCACAGAAGGGTTGAATGTGCAGCATGGTGTTTCTGTCTGACATGGATCTCTGTGCACTGGGCTTTAACCCACACTACAGTGAGCCTTCCCTCTCAGCTACAGCAGTAATGCAGTTGATGAAGGCTTCTAAATTTTTGCAGAATGCAAAATTGCTCAGACTGGTTCTTATGTGGTCCTTATAAGGAAATCCTTATAAAAGAATGCTTGTATTTCTTTTCTCCCCCTTGTTCTAATGCCACTGGTTGCTCTTTTGATGGATTACCTCATGGTCCCGCAGATATCCCAAACTGAGTGATACTGAAGAGACGATTTCTCAGCAATTGATACTTTCAGAATAGGATATATGACAAGAGCAATAAATATGCAGCTGTTTCTCAGGCAGCTCATGGAAATGGAAGTGCTTTAACTGACAGTGTTTTCAGTAGCACAGGCCCCGGGGAGTCTCAGACAAAGGAAATATTCCACAAGACTTTAGGAAACAGAGTCCTATTCAATTATTCATATTTTCACTAGGTTTCCATTTCTTGAGAATAAATTACTTGACAGAGACTTGGTTTAGTTTTGAGGATTTTTGTCTGATTACTTTTGTTTAAAGAATATTAGAAACACTATTTGAAATGGTAACTATGCTGTGAATTTCAAAGGGTTAGGGACTGCCTGGAAGTCAAATGGAATTGGAATATCAAACCCTCCAGCAAAATCTCAGTTCTCACATCCATCATTCAAATTGACCTGTAAACAGCTTAAGGGCAAACAGAAGGCAAATTAAGTGGTTTTTTTTCCTAATGTGCTAGAATGCACAGATAATTCAGGAAGGTGACACATAGGATGAAAGAGTTCAGATATCCCAGTTTTGGGGAGAAAGAGGTGAGATGAGGATGATACCATTATCAAACCACAGTGCTCTGATATAATTGCAAAGCACCCAGAGTATTGCATCATCTGTTCTGTAGCTTCCTTGGTGGTTTTGAAAAAAGCGTCTGCTAGAACAAGGTTTTATTCTGTTAAAATGACTCTTTCTTGGCTTTCCTGTGCTTGATGTCCTTATTTAAAATGCATCATCTGGAACATAGCTGTCATGCTTTTCTGTTTTGTAATTTTACAGAAAAAGAAAGTTTGGAGATCGACCCTTTTCAACATAGGCATAAGGGACAGGAATGGTTCTGGGACAATTGTGGTGCCAGTAGGTAATAATTAAGAAATACTGCTTGTATTTGTTGGCCTTGTCAATGGGCATTTAATCTATGATTACATGAGCTTACTGAGGTGGTTTCTAGAGAGATGGGATGGGAAGTGAAATGTATGCTTGAGATGGCAAATGCTTGCTGTAGAATAACAGGAGGCTTTGAGTTTTTAGACTGACCTCCTGTTGAATTTATCCCACTTCTTTGGTTGAGGAGGAGAAAAACTTGAGCAGTCATGGCTATGAAGAGAGTGGATCCTTCTCGAGGGAGATAGTTAAGAGGACTTTCTTGCCCAACAGGAGGGAACCCTAGTGGGAGATGTCCTAAATGTGAAGATGCTTCCTCAGGTCTCATGGAAAATTAAGGCTGCCTTTGTTATCTTCAGGAGAGAGTGATCTCCAAGTAAGCAGGACATATGTTAACACTGTCTGCTTTAATATTGTCTTTCTGTCATGTCTTGTTCCCACCGGGGGAGTAAAATATTTTTACTATAAGCAGATTCTTTGCTTATGGAGCACAGCAGGAAGAGCAGCATGTATCAGACACAGAATACACAGGGAGCTTGTAGGGCATGGTTCAGGAGTGTAGAAGGATCAAATATTGGCATGGCAACTTGGGAAGGGAGTCAAGCATGAAGAGGAGCATGTAACTCTGAAGACAATGGGTTTTAACCCAAACTTGTTTGCAAGTCTCAATTATTAAGCCTCACAGAGGACTTGCCCATTGAGATGCATATTTTTTCCATAGAGGCAGGACGGAAATACAGGTCCCTTCTGATCTGAACAGTTATGTAATTTTTAATTTAGTTTTAAAACTGGGTTTCTATACTTCTTATAGAGAGTAACTTTCAAAGATAACAGAACTACTTATTTTAATAAATGATGGTGATATTTTAATAAATTAGCTCAGAACATGATTAGCACAGACCATCTTTATAGGTTTGTGATTTCAGAAAATTAACCCAGTATGAAGGCAAAGGAAAAATTTCTTTTTAATTTGAATAGGAAAAAAAAAAACACCAAACCCCAAACAAAATCACAACATTCAGTTCAATAGCTGTATTGTTCATGTCAGCATAAAAAAAAAAATTGCAATGTTCTTACTTCCTAGAACATCTGCATCAAACCAATTATAGTACAGTAGTTTTCTGGCATTTGATTTCAAGGGCAAATATGTTTATTATGGTAGAACAAACACAAATATAATTTCTTAGTGCTGCTACTTGTTTATGTGTTGTGATCTAATTATTTAAGAAACTGAGTCTATTTATCATTACAGTATGTCAAGACTTCTTAGTGCAAGCCAGAAACATTCTTATGATCTCCATGTTTTCCTAATTCAGCAATCTCTATCCCTGAAGTAATTTGCAAGATATTAATTATTACTGGAGTTTAATACTTCACTTTCAGCTGAATGGTAGAGCTGTGTAAGAATCGCAAGAGCTTGCCTAGCCTTTCTTCTAGTAGTTTAGAATCTAGATATTCCAGCCATGGATGTTACAGAAGATTTTACATGATTTTTAGAGATATGATTGTGAAAATATTTCTTCAGTGTAATCTGGTTATCTTGCAAAAGAAATCTTTCTTTCCATCCACTTCAACCAAGAACTATATAGTCTGGGATTTTCTTAGTTCCTGTGGTAAAATATAAATGCTTGGTAAAACAGAAGACTCTTGAGAGGTGTAAACTGCACATCAAGTCTTGCACAATATAAATGTTACTGCACAATTTGAAAGATTTTCATAGTCCCACATAGGTGACATCTTCCACTAACCACATTATAAAGAGAACAGAAATGCATAGCAATGAAATGACTGTTTTTATGAGCCACTGTAAAGACATTTGAGAAGCAAAACATCTTGAGTTTTGTCTGACATGTTTGTGATTCCTCACCATTTAAATAGCATTTTTTTCCTTATATAAGACTCAAAACGTCAGAAGAAATAAGAATATGCCAGGAAAGGTACATTTGTATTCTAATAGCATTTGACTGTTGGGCAAATCATGGAAATAGGATATATGATTTCTCTGATGTTATGACATTTTAAACTGTGCTTCTTTGCAATGTTAATACTTGAGAGAGATTAGCTAATACAGATGGGAAAAGCACTGTGCAAAGCAAAATGTAGATTTGTTTGATTTCTGAGTTAGGGTGGTCTAAGGATGTACAAGGGGTGAGAAATTGGCTTACAGCAGTGCGATGTGCACTTAAGGATGAAATGGCAGAAGTCTACCTCAACATGCAGATTTCTTATGGCTGAAGTGTTGTCAAAAGATTAGAATGGGGAAAGAGGAAGGGAAGGCAAAGGAGGGATTCAAAGATGGAAAAGAATGTGGAAAAAGAGAGAAAGATGGGGCAAAGGAGAAAAAAAAAATAGCAGTGTTGAAAATTTTCTAGGTGAACATCATAAAGTGATGCTGAACAAATAGTTCATAATTTATTGTGAAGTCTGTGGTCCCTTCTTGAGGAGAAGGGGAGCTGAAGGGACTACGGTGTTCTGAATTAATGCTTGAGCCTGCAGGCCATAATTAAATATGGAGTCTGGCCTTCATCCAAATGAGTTTGATACCTGTACCCTAAGCATCAACATCTATGAAGTCAATTGAATGTGATGCCATTGTCATTCTTCTCATGCCAAGCAGTGATGAGAAATGAAGCATTGTTTTTGCTTGAGGTATCTGTTACTTGTGCGTCTGGTACTTACTGTTTACATGCAGACAGCATCATAATCAACTTTCATTAAGCCTAATGCCAACTGTTGATTTACTACAAAAAGCATTTCAATTAAATTTAGCATTTTGGATAGGATATGATATAATTATCTGGTGTTGACATTCAGTTTTGTAGGCCTGAAGTTTACAAACAAATCCCACATCTTTGTTATGTGCATTAGCAATTGAAATACCTTCCTAAATCACTGTCGGTGTAAATGGTAAATCTCTGCAATCAATCTTCCTTTTCTTTAAAAATAAATTTTGGAGGAATTTGCATAATTGGCCATGCTTGATAAAAGTCTGATGTATAATGTTGTCTTTTAAATGCACTGCTACCTGGAATCATGATGAACTGTCAACATGCAAGAGGTAAATATGAAACAAGCATTTAGTAAAGGATGCAGCTGATCTCACAAGGTGATAAATGGCATCTAGTGGTGTTAAAATTTGAAGTGGCTTTATAATTTGGTGTAGGGCTTTCACTATGAAAGATGCAAGAGAAAAGGACAGAACTCAATTGCATTAAAAAGTTTTAATTTGCACTGAATAGTGAAGTGAAATTTACACTGAAAAGTGTTTTTAAAACCCAGTGAGGATGACGTAACTCAATGTCTTCACTTCTGACTGAAAATATGTGAAGCTCACTGTATGGCGACAGCATGGGCTAATGCCTGTGTAAAGGCACAGTTTCCAGCTGCTGCCCTGCACTACCTGGCAAGCTGCCACAGTTGAATTGGGCAGCAGGATTTTACCTGCATGTCCTCTAGTACGTTATGTTGGAGTCATGTCATTTTGCATTTAAATTCTGGGTGGCCTGGCCAGCGCTGTCCCACTGTTTAGGATGTGCTTGTAAAGCTGTCACTGTCAGCAGGATGTGCTCACTAACACCACTGCGGGCAGTCCCACAGTCCTCTCTACAACATGCTTGAGACTATAGGTTTTGAAACATACCACAGGCTATGTATCCTACTACTGCTCTTATGTATATCTCATCTGAGATGAATCACAGAATGGTTTGGGTTGAAAGGGACCTTTCAAGGTCATCTAGTCCAACCCCTCTGCAGGGAGCAGGGACATCACTATACATGAACATCCACAATGACCCAAGCCCCATTAGCAGTACAAGGTGTCATGGAATACTGAAAGGCCGTGCAAGGGAACAACCCAGATGTACAGCAGGAGATGTGGATGTGACTGTTGGTGGCTGTCCAGTATGTAATGTGGTCCATTCCAGGGAGAAGTAAGCTTGTTGTGTAGGGACACAATTAACCAGGGAAACTGCTTTGGAATATGACAGTAGCTGAGTCGGTGAGATACCTGTTACTGTAAATCTATACTACACTGTTAGTTCAAATATGGTAGTAGATGATAGTCTGGTTTTAAATTTTGTGGCTGTCTACAGATTAATGGTCCCTCACCCTTTAAAATTAAGAAGGAAATGTGCAGTCATTTCTCTGATAAAATAAACAGGCATTATTTCACCAATATATATGTGCTCACCCTATTAATGACTCAGGATGTGTTTGTGCAGCTAAATAACTGTAGTGCCCTATTCTAATGTCACAAGGATAGCGACGATAGCATAAAGATTTGGAGCTTAGCATGAGCTAACAACTGGAATATGTACCTGGGGTCTGCGGAGGGTTTTTATTCTGGCACATGTGCCCAAGTGTTTGCTCCCACTTGCTGAGCTAACCCAACAAAGCTGGTGCCTGGTGTACAGTAAGTGTTGCAGTGATGCTTCATGTGCATAGTCCATGTGTGTGAAGCTGGGTGGTGGGAGTATGTGTCCAGGAGTGGCAGCTGCATGAAGGTCCTGTGAATCTTGGAGGTGGAGACAGCTGAGGCTCAGAGTGGGCTGGCACAGGTTGAATGGGTAGCTCATTCTCTTCCCACGGGAATGAGATGATCCACAAGAACTGTACTGATTTTTTTAAAGCCTAACAGGAGAATTTTATGTTTCTGCTGAAACCACAGGCAACACCTTCTTGACTTGGATGCAGGGGATCTTATTTTTGTCTTAAAATCAGCAGCTGAGTAGACTTAGATGTGAGAGCATTGGAGGTCAGGAGCAGTCTTCTGCACAGTCGTGCACTCAGTTTCATTTTGCAACTCTGTCACTTTGCCCTCTGGGTGAGTAGGACCTGAGTATATAGAAGAGATGGGGGTTGGGTGAGCAGAAGTTGTGCAGTCTTATTGATCAGAAATTTCATTATTTCTATAGTTAGAAACACTGATGGCTTCACTGAGAATCTATTTCACTCCGTGGCTGATAACATAATGATTTGGGGAAAAAGAGTTATGGAAATGTGAAGTAATTAGCAGTATTGACAGAGATGCCAACTTTCACTATTTCTATTTTTTTTTTAAACTCTCTATTGACTCTGACTTGCTGTCCAGGCTAACCTCCTGATTAGTGTTCTGCTTTTTCTGACCATTTTATTATTTCTGGAATCAGGCTGTGGAAATCTGCCTTCTCCTCAGCTGAAGGTAGGGTATTTTAAGGAAACCACATGAGTATCTTTGAAGCACTGACTGTGCTCTCCATGATTAAAATGAGTGCATTTGGTTATGTGATCTCACCCCAGAAATATATTTTCCTGTCATCCTGTGTGCAGTCAAACCTACAAAGGGAATCCATAACTCTACTCAAATAAAATGGTGTTGAAAGTCGTGTAGGCTCTTACCTGTCTACTCTATCTTTTGTTTACTTGGAAGCTTGAAATGTGAACAAGCAAAGACACATCTGTTGCAAGTAAGGGAAAAGACCTTTAAGATCGAGTTCAGCTGTTAACCCAGCACTGCCATGTTCACCATTAAACCATGTCCCTCAGCACCACACCTACACATCTTTTAAATCTCTCCAGGGGTGGTGACTCCACTGTTGCTCTGAGCAGCCTGGTCCAGGCTTTGACACCCTTTTGATGAAGAAAAGTTTCCTAATATCCAATTATCTCTCTGGGATAAACTAGAATTACTTCACACTGGAACTGCTTTGATTTAAATCTTCTGAGAAATTAGTCTTTTCTGCCATCATTCTTGCATAGTTTAGAAGATCTAGCTGTAATACCAGTTGCTTTGGTACAAGCAAGTAGCTAGTTACAAGAAACATTTCATTCTCAAACCCAATTCAAGTCTTAAGAGGCATTTTCCCGGCTAAAGTTGAAGGCCAAAGTTTCTCTCCCTTACTTCATGACCAGATTAAAGTTTGTTGAATAATTCTTCCTGAAACTTGTTTAGGCAACTCCAAAAGCTTTGTTCTGTTTGTGCTCTTTCCTGATTTAAGCCACAGATCTTTCTTCTCATGGTATCTTGGCATATTAGAAATGGAGCATTTTCTGTTATTTTCATTTTCTGCCTCCAATATTTCTTATTGCATAAGTAATTTCCCATTTGGATATTTTCAATGATCCTCATAAGATAATGAGTTGAACAGCCATGTCTTAGGAGAGTAATCCATCTGGGCAGGAGTAAATGGGAATTTCTCAGGCATGTGGTTGAAGGAATCAATTCCTTGTTAATTTTTATATAACTTGAAACTAAACTGATTCCTGGTCTAATTCTGCAGTCAGGTCAATATGGACATCGACTGAATTTCTGTAAGCAGATGACGGTTTTCTCTTGATTCTTTTTTCTTTTAAGGTGGAAGGTTCTGAAAGAAATTATTCATGTACATGAGGATCTAGTGTATGTCTGTAGCCTAAGAGCCATTTGTAGGTTGTTTTACACAGGGTTGTTACAATCTTCACTGAATTTTTTTTTTAGCAGAGCTCTGTAGTGTGTGATGATGCTTGGCATTGTGGTTATGGTGGCCATGCAAACTGGGGATGTTTATGAAGCTTCAGGCAGCCATATTGAATGTGTGCCAGAGCACTCGTGCATATAAAATTGCTAAGTCAAAATCTTGAGATCTTGAAAGCATTATAAAATGCATTTTCCACCCCTCTGTAAAAGGGTCTTGGAAAATGTTGTAACTTGTCCGTGTTTAGCTTCCTTATCTAATGAGATACTGAGGTAGTGAATTACTGTCTGTGTAACACACAAGAAATAAAAGAAATAGATTGCAACATGTTTCTTCTGAAAATGTGTCTATTCCCTCTACTCTGCCAGGGAAGATGACTTGCATGGATTCTGAGTGGGGAGAGGGACTACTTGTGTGTGTTAATTTGCTACGCTGAGACACTCTTCAGGAAAATATTTTTTTTGGAATGCCAGAATTTTATTTCTTCTATTTCTAAGATGATGAATAAAGCAAAGATGATCTGTGATGACCTCTGTTCCCAAGCCAGGGCTGTGTCAGTTAATGCTCAGAGGTGATGACACCATATTTTTCAAAGAGGAAAAAGAACACTGCATGCAGAAGTCCTATAGACTGTATAAACAGCTGATGGTGAGAAAGTAACCAGCATGGTAACCATGACAGGGTATAGCCAAGAAATCAAAATAGATCTTTAGGAGTAGTGACTTTGAACCTTTTGTGGAAATACGTAATCCATAGGTGTTAGAAGCATATTGGTGTTACAAACAAATCAGTGCTTCAACTTTGGAAAAATAACTTTTTTTTAAATTATTGGTGTTACAGCCAGCTGCCTCTAAATTTGCATATTTGCTATGAGAGATCACTACTGCAAAAAATCTGCCAGCTTACTTTCCATAACATGCCCTGAACAAGTAGTCAACCAAGAGAGAAAGCCGGTGGGATCTTCCAGAGATTTCTCTGACTAACTCTAGACTTTAAAGGGTGTAAGAAAGGGATATGTTCTCCATTGCTTTACTCTGCTTGATGAACTCAGAGATAGTGTATAGTGTACCTGCTGTACTAATTATAGTAAAACTGAAATAATTCAACAGGCCTGTACACAAGAGATGGATAAGAAGCAAACCACCTTCTTAATGACCTCTATTCAGTGGTGAGTACTGTAAGATCAATGTACATCTAAGCTTAGTATAAGAATGCAGCTCTATTGATTCTGGATTACAGCTGAACTGTAAACACTCTAATTTTGTTGCTTGCTGTTCTTTGGTATTGTAAGCAAATAGCTTTTTAAGGAGCTGTTTTCCTTTATACCTTGAACACAACACTCTTTTTTGTTTGCTTTACCCATCCATTTATGTGTGTGGGTATATGTGAAAGGTATAAAGAGTTCCTTACTCTAGTTATCTGCAATATACATGCACTATTAGCACACTTTTTGGATAATTTAAAAAAATTTTTTTCTACTTTCTGATGTCACTGAATTTGACTATTATTATTGTTATGAATGCATCTGTATTTTTCTGTAAAAATAATACAAAGGAATGTCTGCTAGGATTTAAAAGTGGGAATCATGACTTAAATTGCTATTAATTGTTGATATTCATCTTGAGTTGCAAAATCTTCGACTTGTGAGAGTGAAGCAAGAAGCTGTCTAACATGTGCCAACGTGGATAGGAAAAAAACCCCATTTTAGATCCTAATCAGTGTGTCACAACAGAAATTTTCAGAAGGGCCTTTTCTCCTGACTGTTTGGGTCCAGAGAAAGGAACAAGACATGTCTGGAGTATGCAATAAATGTCAACAAGAAAACAGGGAAAGAGAGAGATATGCCTTTGAGTGCTCACAACCACTGTTATTTCCTTAAACATACCAGGTGACCATAGTGAATGAGGGGAAAAAAAGGCACACTGACATTTAGTCTATGTCCTGGTTTGAATATATACTTCCAATAGAAAATTTTTCTTCTAAACTGAACTTCCAGCTGTCACGAAAACACCAGCCAGGCTCTGGTCTCTGTCTGAGCAGGCAGGGAGAGTGAATGATGTAAGTTTTAACCTGCACTGATTTAAGACTCTTCCAGAATTTTGTGATGGATCAAACTAGAGCAGCCCTTCAGCTGCTTAGATCCTGCCAGGGTTAGATGCTTTCTTCCTGCGCGACATTGTGCTTGGAGAATGTAATTGTCTATGAAGACGATTAGTGAGAACTTTAAAGCCATAGTAAGCCTTCCATGGCCAGAGGCAGAACACTTACTCCTTCAATACTTTTAAAAATAAGCTGAAGAAAGATATTCCTTTTTGTGGTTTTTTTTTTTTGCTTGTTTGGGATTTTTTTTTTTAGTGTGTGTTTTTTGTTTGGTTTGGTTTGGTGTTGGTTTTTGTTGTTTTGGGGTGTGGTAGTGTTTCTTTTTTGTGTGTGTGTCCCAGCTTGTGTCTGCATGGCAAAACCTTTCCTTTGTGCTTAGCCTTGATAACAGCCCAATAGAAAACCCTTAGCAGCTGGATTGATGGTATGAAGGCAAATCACTTTCTAGTGCCCTCTGCCTGTGAGTGAGCAGTCATGGGTGGCAAATTTGGAGACGAAAAGCCTGCTTAAGCTGTATTGATCCCTACATTGTGTCCAAACAAACTGCTCTTCAAAAACATATAATCAGTGTGGGAGGGCTATTTTTTTATGATATCTCTCTACCAAATTGCTGCTTGGTCTCAAAAGAGGTCTTATTGAGTACAATGTGGTGACCATTGACCCTCACCATAATCAAGATGTTTTCCTATACTATCCTATGTAGCATTGTATAGGAGATATGGACACCTTCATCACTGAACAGATCCTTTCTTCTTCTTAAACTCTTTTGGTTACTTTGAAATAATTTACACTGGAAAGACTAAATTCATCCCTGAGTGCCACACTGGCAGGTGGCATATTGAGAAAATATGCAGTTCTGGCTCTGTGTGGAGGCTGACTGCTACTGGAGGACTTCAAGTGGAGTATCAACACCACATATAAAGGGTGAATTAGACCAGCTACACAACACAACTTCATCACACTCCTGCTTCCTTTGCCATCTGGAGGAGCCTTCCCTGCTCCTCCTATTCTTTTACTGTAGTGGGAACCAGGGGAAATTAGAGCTGTGGCTCAGTCATGTGATGGCTTCCCAAAACTATCAGTAAAAAGAAATGCAGAGACCTAATTTGAATTAGAGGTGATGGTTCATCTTAATGAACATTTCTACTGAAGTTAAACTGATGCCATGATGCTCAGTTTCAAACTATTGTAGGGTAGCTCTAGGGAGAGGAAGAAACCTTGCTTTGTCTGGTTATTAACACGTGGGTTAGTAGCCTGTGGTCTGGTTTCTTTGAATGGCTCTGGTGCTCAGGATTGTAAAGCAGAGGGGAGCATAGTGTGTGCTGCTGCCAGGCTTGTCTAGGTTTTATAACGAAGAGTCACTGAAGTGCTGTACTAGTGCTGGAGCTGGTATAACACAGTATCACACAGTTTGCTTTAGATGGCTTCCGAAGGGATGACTCGGAGCCTTCACGGTCTCATGTGATACTCAGTAGTGATGCCAAGCTTTACCAGTAGCAGAGATAGTAGTATACTGTTCATTAAAGTGGTACTATGAATTACCTGACAGAGCTGTAAAAGAGTAACAATTTGTGTGGGGGTAATTTGGTTGAGACACCCCCAAAGACTGGGACACTGTCTCAAACAGGGCAATGAGTTCTGTTGTTAAGTGATCTTAATTGCAAGCAGTGACATTTTATGCCATCCAGCTGATCCTTCTTCAAGGGGATTCAGAAGCAGGGAAGAAAATATCTCTAAGTATCTTTCTAGAAACAAAGAGCACATTTTCAGTTCTGCTGTTGGTGGCCACACCTAATGATTATCCTGAGGGACCTTGTCTGTCAAAAACATGCCACTCATCGTTGATCTCATTTAGGCTTTAATAAAGCATATGACCCAAAGTCTTTCAATTCAGTTATGCAGATGCAGTGCCCTACTCATTTAATTATGGAGCTTAAAAGCCACTATGGAGCTGAAAAGCCACTAGTGTTTAATTCTTTAACCTACCTTGTCCCCTCTGCCGTCTCCTAGCCTTCATTTTGATGCTGAAACTGCAGTTGAATTGTGAGAAAAGAAGCCAGAAGAGATAACTGAAGAGCTAAGATGGATGGTCCAGTGCATGTGGGTGTGTGCCTGTATATGTATGTGTATATATAAAAAATGCAGCAGAGGAAACTGAGCTAATAAGTTTCATCTACTCTGTGGGTGAGACATGGCAGGTATTTGACAGTGGTAGAGGAAAGTTGCAGAGTGTTTGAAAAGTAAAATCACAGAGGAGGATTTTAGTGAAGAATTCTGTTTTGATTTCTTCCTGGGTCCAGAATGCCACCTTTTTCCACTGTATAAGAAAAGATTATTTTAAATTAAATCACAGTGTTTAAACTGGAATTTGTCAGGTTCTTGGAGAGAATCAGTACCCAACACATTAACCAAAGAGATTGAGACTAGAAACAACTGTCACATTGTGAGAAATGGAAAATATGTGATCCTTTTTCAAAAGATTATCAGTAATAAAAATTTTGGGAGCCACTGCCTTGGGGCTACCAGCCAGGTACAGTTTTGAACTGTAATATTTTTTTTAATATCAGGAAGATAAAATTATATTCATCAAGGCTGCTATAGTAATTATTTTCTTTTTTTTTAAATGAGTGGAAAATTGTTCCCTGCAGTTTTTCTCCAATACCTTTTTTCCAGTCCAGTTTCA
Source organism: Ceryle rudis (assembly GCA_033439905.1). Taxonomy (NCBI): domain Eukaryota; kingdom Metazoa; phylum Chordata; class Aves; order Coraciiformes; family Cerylidae; genus Ceryle; species Ceryle rudis. The sequence goes on from JAAGNO010000964.1 coordinate 33,934, forward strand.
AATGACCCAACTTATTGGTTTCCAAGGCTGATTTAATGTCTAAACTGTAGGTATTAAATCTCTCCTTGAAATTCTGAGAGTAGATTTGAGTCACAGTTCTCATACATTAAAAATCAAAGACTACATATCCTTTGCAATTTGCATCTCCAAAATTCCTGTTGAAGTTCTGCCTTATTGTTTTTATTGTGGTTTTTTTTTTAGCATGAGACTGGGATTATTAATGGATTTTGTATCAAGTTAATTAGTTTTTCTTTCAAAACTTTGCCCAAAACTTTAAACCAAACATCCTAACTCTGATAGAATTGGTTGTTTCAGCTGGATAAGAGTAGTGCAGAGCCAGATAATGATAGTAGCAGTAGCAACCAGCTGGCAAATATGAAGCAACTCAGTTATCATATACCAGACCTCAGTTGTAATGAACTGCTCATGCATGGTTTTTTGTGTCTTGAATGACAATGCTGCAGAAACATTTTTGTGTTGTCTGTGTTTTTGTTGTTGTTTTTTTGGTGGTTTTTTTTTGTTGTTGTTGTTTGTTTTTTTGGTTTGGTTTGGTTTTGGTTTTCTACAGAACTCCTTTCAGTGGAGTTACAGATTTTGGGGCAGAGTTGCCTGTAAGTGCAACTGGGAAGCTTCAGAATTGGTCTTTTAGCTATTGTTGAGTTGCTGGAAAAAACTTTTTTTTTTTTTTAACTCTGAGTGGTTCTTCCTATAAAGCAGATTATGAAGCTGTGCTACACGAGGGAAAGTGGTCTCTCTGATGCAAGAAATGTTGAAAAGGGCAAACACTGTCAAGATAAGCAAATGAGTAAACTCCAGCCACGCCAAATATAAAATCTCCTCTGTTTTCAATTTAAAGTCTTAAGCAGCAGAGAGGATACCTTCAGCAGAAAAATAATGATACTGTCTCCCAGGAGACAGAGTTGTGACACCTGAAATGAGCACAACTTCATTCTTAAGATGTGACTGGTACTTCTGAGGTACAGTTCCTGTCTGTCATAGGATGATCAAAATATGATAAAGTACATCGTCAAAGCCAGTACATCTTACTGCCTTTCATCTATATTATGATCCTTGCTAGTAGAAATGAAAGAGAGAGAAGGCAGGAGATGTTCTGCACTATGCCTGAAAGTGCTTAAAGACGACTTATTCCCTGAGAGTCTCATTTTCTACATCTGCTCCGTTGTTGTGCTGACCTTCATAGTGGGGTTTGATCCCAAATTTATTACCATTAGAGGATGCATTCTGTCAACTCAAGATCACTGCTTGTTGCCAGCCATAGCAATAAAATGAATGACAGTCCATAGAAGTGGAAAACCCACTGTATTCTTGGTTTTCTTCATTCAGTTAGTTAATTGTATGTTTTTAATGATTTCACACACAAGAACTTCTGATGCTTGCAGCCTTAGATTTTAGAAAATCCCATAGGAGTTGAATATTAAAGGCTTTGCTATTTTCTGTTTTTCATGATGGAATCTTTTTCCTGCAGTTGAAAAGTATTTTTTGATTCAGTATTTTATGCATGTGTAATGTACAAATTAGTGTTTCCCCAAGTGTTCTTTGAGGTGTGCCCATTTTAATATAAAAATGCAAAGTCCAAAGTTATGACATTTTTATTTTAAACTTTGGTACTACTTGTTTGAAAGAATGTAATTCTCAGAGATGATATTTTCACTTTCAGTAATAAGATTGTCTGTTTAGACCATGAAGATATGGGAAGTAGCTGGTGTTGAGAGATAGCTACAGAGCCCAGCATGGTCACAAAACTAAATGTGAAATTATCTCAACAGCCATTCCCAGCATTAAAAGGATAAAGAACTGGCATAAATCATTCCTCTAAAGAGTGATGCAACTTGAGAGTTGGTTGCTTGGAAATTCCTTTAAGATTCTCTGTTCACAAAGCAAAAAATGTATTGATCTCCACTCATGAGAGAGATAGAGGACCTTCCCTGTGATCAAGCATATCTTAATTCCAGGGGACTGCAAAAATAGCCACTTGGCAACCAAAGGGGGAGAGGGAGGAGAAAAGGTAGCATGGATATTTTAATCAAATAATTGTTCTTCATCCAAGAAGGTCAAAGGGACCTGCAAAACTCTTTTTTCTTCTGTATCTCATCAATCAATCAATATACTAGGGGTCCAGATTTACAACGTTGCTCTATACTCAAACACTCATGAAGTTCAGGGTTTGTTGGGTGGAGCAAAGAGGATGAGATAGTGATCTGTTACACCTCTAAAGTAATTCTCTTGAAGGGAATGTATCTGCCTACAGGACCAGACTGCAGCTGTGTCAGGTGCTCTGGAAATAAGCATCCTGTTCTGGCCAGTTGCTTGTGAGCAGGATTAGTGTATCCTCAATCAGCCTGGCAAATCTGCCTCTGGCAAAGACAGATTCATATGTGAGATCAGAATTCGGGCCACATGTTTGGAAATGCATTGGTATTTCATGCTTTATGGATAAACTGTACCCATTAGCCTATCAAAATAAATAAGGTGTGTGTTGCATTTTTGCTTTGAAAACAGTCTTAATAAAGGAAAATTTTCAGAAGTAAACAGGAAAAGCTCATGCTGCATTATGTTGAGTTCTCCCCTGACTTCATTGCTTGTATTCTGCCGCACTTACAGAAAACTCATTTAAACTATGAAACTTCTTTGGCGTGGATTCTTTATATTGATGAAACAGAGTTGACTTTCTTGGGAGAACCAGAATGGTATTAAAGCACTTAACCTAGTACTGCTGTGGCTATCAATTATAGTCTTCATTTACACTATACAAGGCTGACAGCTTATTTGAAGTTCAAGAGGTTTTTTTAATGAGATGTTAATTGAGTACACCTGCAGTTGGCTAAAATTTTCATGGACAATTAAGTGTGATCTTTTCCCTTCCCAAATTCTTTGCTTTTTCCTAACTTCCTATACTGTATTTTAGTAAATGTGTTCATTGTAGAAGTAGGGACTTTTAATATGCAACAATTAAATCACAAGCATTGATTTTTGTTCCATGAGTAGCACTGTAAGCTTATGGTGTAAGTTACCATATGTGGTGGGTTGACCCTGGCTGGACACCAGGTGACCAGCAAAGCTGCTCTATCACTTTCATCCTCAGCTGGACAGTTGAGAGAGGGGGGGGAAAAAAAGTAATGAAAGGTTTGTGGGTTGAGGTAAGGACAGGGAGAGATCACTTGCCCGTTGCCATCGTGGACAAAAACTTTATTGCCGCTCATATCAGAGTAGGGTAATGAGGAAATAAATAAAATTTACACTTTCCCTCCACCCCTCCCTTCTCCCCACGCATAACTTTACTCAAGGGTTCTCTATTTTCCATCCAGTGCTGCAGAGGGATGGAGAATGGGGATTGTAGTCAGTTCATCATACGTTGTCTCTGCCATTCTTCCCTCCTTGAGCCGAGGACTCCTCAGACTTTTCCTCTGCTCCAGCGTGGGGTCCCTCCCACAGGAAACAGATCTTCATAAACTTCTCCAGTGTGAGTCCTTTCCGTAGGCTGCAGTTCTTCATGAACTGCTCCAGTGTGAACCCCTTCCTCAGGAAGGGAGATAAATAGAATTCATTGTGCAGTGGTTTCCATCCTAGGTTTAGAGAATAAGCATTTGGCTCTGGCTCTCCTGGATAAACTTTGACAGTGCTATGGCCTCATGTCTCAGCAAACAGTAGGGTTCTTGTACAAATAAAAAACCTACCTTCAATTTGCATGAAATTTTTGTTTGTGGACTTCCTCTACAGTTTTGCAGTTCAGTATATTTGACCTAGTTTGCACTACACTGGAGGGCAAACTTAGTACAGCGTCTGCTGAGAGGAGGAATATGGAGGATAAGAGAATTGATCTGTCGGACCAAAACAAATCCACAGCACCGCTTTATAAAATATCAGCTTTGAATGGACTTTTTCAACAAAAAAGTTGATGTTTATAAGAATTCTAGTTGCATGAAGAAACTTTTAAGGATGCCTGTAAGGGTACGTGTTACCTACAGACTATTCATGTTCCACTCTCATTACCAATTCAGATGGAATAGTTTAGAAATATTACTGGTTTTAACATCATTGTTTGAATGTTTTCCAAATCTAACTGTTAAATGAACATATCTATTGCAAATTATTATTAGCAATGTACCGATTAGCTTCATATTAAGAATATATAAGTATAGAATTACAGAATGGTTAAGGTTGGAAGGGACCTCTACAGATCATGTGGTCTAATCCTCTGTTCAGGCAGGGACATATGTTATAGCAGGTGACCACAGTGATATTCTACATTTGGAAGCTGAAGTCTAAATTGGTTTAAAGATACCATTATGGAGACAGCTGCATGGTTATAACAACTGCTCATTGTCTGAGAGCCCAAGTGTTAAAACGTTTATTTGATTAATGAGTTCTGAGTGCCTGCACAGTGAGTCTTCCTACTGATCAAGGCCATGGTTATTGCTAACAAATAAGATTTCTGTGTCAGTCACTGATATGCTTCAGAAAAATGAGAGCTGCAGAGCAGGATCTCTCATTCTTTCTGTCTCTAAAATGTTATCAGCTTGTACAGGTTGTAATTAGAATATCACATTTCAATAAAATATCCACTCAGTATTAGTGAGCAACAGGAAATAGTATGTAGTTTAGGAATGCCAAGACCACGTCAGAGCATGGGGAGGACAGGACTAGCACCACAAAATAACAAAGACTGGGTGAAACTAATGGCATTCAAGTAATGAAGCAGCTACAATTGAGTGTTATATTGTGCACCTATGAGACATCATCCCTTAAAGTTTTTAACTTGAGACTGGATGGTTTTGGGGGGTGGTGGGGGGGTGTCACTCCTCACGGTTCCGCGGCCCCCCCCACTTCTGCCGCCTCCGCAGCTCTTCCACCTTCCACTCCAAGCTGCGTACGGCCGCCTCCAGCTGGGTGCTGGGGCTGGGAGGTGCCGCCAGGCGCCCCAGGAGGGCGTAGAGCACCCAGAGCCCCAACAGCATCCCCGCCTTCGCCGTGGGGGTCTCGGGGGAAGCGGCCACGTTGAAGAAACCCACCAAGAAGCAACAGATCTTCACCCAGCGCAGGGTGGGCAGCAGCAGCCCCCGCAGCCGGGACAGGGCCCAGGAGCCCACGGCGGCCGCCAGACCCCAAAGCAGCACCCGCTGAACCTCGCCGGGACCCAGCGCCGCCGAGCGAACCAGTCGCTCGCCTGCTGGGGAGATGGGTGATGCTGGTGGAACTGGGAGGCACGGCGGTCCCGTAACCGGGCTGCTGGCCCCCAACCTGTCCCCCCCCAGACCTTCCCAACACCCGCTAAACTCACCCGTGACACCGGAGGCGGCCAGAAGATCCCCCAGGATCCCGCAGAGCGTGGTCAAGGCCACGGAGATCCCCGAGGACACGACCCAGAGGGTGGTGGAGAGACTCTGGGGGGGGACGGGGGGGTTGGTGACAGGGAGGGACACAGACAACGCCCCCCCACCCCCAGTGTCCCTCCACGGGGGGCAGCGCCTCACCTCGGCTACCAGCCAGAGGGGCTGTGGGCCCACCCAGCTCTCCAAGGTCTCCCACGTGGCTCGGCCCACCCGTGACAGCAGGTCATCGGCGGGGGGGTGCCCGCGGAACGTGTCCTGCCCACCGTCCCCCGTCACCGTCCCCAGGGAGGGGACCCACAGCAGCACGGCCAGCAGCGTCCGGTGCCCCGCGGCACCCCCCATTTTGGGGGTCCTGCCTTCACCCTGGGGGGGAGAGGGAGAGCCGGGGTGGGACCCCACGGTGCGGGCCGTTGCCCCCCCCTCCCCCCCCCCGCTCCGTGTCAGGGGCCACCACGAGGGACAACCAGAGGCAGTGGGGACAGCCCACCCCTCCCCTGACCTTTCCCCTCCCCTGGCCTTTGGGGTC
>JAAGNO010000964.1:54748-83384 GCA_033439905.1 Ceryle rudis
AGCTCAGTTCTTCTAACTCACTGCCCTGTCTGAAGTTAGCAGCCTGTTTTCACAGGCAGTGTCTGCTGCTGGCAGTGGTAACACCCCATGGTTACAGTTACTACCAAGGATTGGTGTGCAGACCAAGGCCACTGCTGGATCTTGTGCACCACACTGGGGGTGCAGGAAGGTGAAAGGTGGCACCTGCAGGGAGGAGTGGACAGGACATGTGAGCCTAAAATGACCAACGAGGTATTCCAGACCATATATTCAGTATAAAGCTGAGGGATCTGGAGGGTCTCTTCTTGGGTCTCCATCTTTTTGCCCTCTTGGACAGCTTTGCCAGCTTGGCTTGGCTTGGGTCCTCTTTTGGTTCCTTCCTCGGAGCACCCAAGGAGGTCCCTGTCTGTTCTGCCTTCGATCCCAATTGGTGTGTTCCTGAATCCAGCACCAGAATCCAGCTCCTGAACACAGCTTCCATCTGCTGTGGGGCCCAGGCTGGGAATCCTCTGGAGCCTGCTCCACAGCACCAGTGGTGATGGTGATGTAATTACCATTGGGGGGGGGGGGAAGGGGGGATTGATACTGGTTTTGTATATATTTGTATTTTCATTAAAGCTGTTCTAGTTTCCTTTCCTAATCACTAAGTCTCTCTCCTTTATTACCTTTCTCCTCCCCTTTGGGGAGGGAGGGGGATTAACAGAGAGCATCTGTTATAGGTCTAAGTGGCTGCCCTGACCCTAACCTGTGACATTACCTTTTCCTGGCCAAAAGCCTGGGAATATTAGGACCCAGATGGTACAGTTGCTATCCACTGAAAAGGTGTTAACTGATACAGTGTGCATCCGTGAGGGTTGGGAGGGAATAGTTACCCTGGCAGGGGAATGGACAGGCTCCTCACCCAGAATGGTCATGTTTGTAAACAGCAAAGGCCCTTGAAAACCCTGGAAATCCAAATCCTTTGGTTCCTTAGTTTTGTCTCTTTGGTTTAGAATATCATCAAAATAAGGGAAAAAAAATATCTAGGATATTTATCCCCCTTCAGTACCAAGAGTGAGCCAAATGGTTTTCTGTCCCCTGATGCTCCACAGTTCTCTAGTTCTAAATAAGTGGCTCTAAGTGGTGGCAGACATGCATTATAGTTTGCATTCAGTGGCAAAGCTGTGGAGGTGTTTGAGGATATAATCATAAAAAGGAAAGAAAAAGTTTAGCTGTAGCAGCCAGAAAGATGACAGATGTTAGGGAATTGAGACTTTCAAGACACATCATTTGGTAGTATCTCTTCATATATCGGACTTAATCCTGTTCAGTACTGGTGTCCAGTGTTGTGCAAATGAAAGGCAGGGAATCCCTACTGTGTATTAATAAGGCCCTTGCTGTGTGGGGACCAACTTCCTCTTCACAAGCAACAACTCCTAGGGCTTTCTTACTGTAGTAAGATCATCTCTCCTGTGTCTTGTTCTGGCTGGTGAAAACACTGGGGAAATAAGAGAATATGAAAACTTGTTATAGTTGTGTGAGTCTGGGTGTAAGTAAGAACACCTGAAACATCAAGTAACCTCCACCTAACTTTTTGGAGTTCTTTGGCCAACCTGCCTATATTAAAGAGATCGTGGCTCATCTTGAGGTTATGGTACTACCATGAAGTTAAGTGGGGGCAGATGTATAAAATAATGCTTTGATTGTACAGCAATGAATTATATTCTTCATACCATCAGTTTCTGTGTGGTTAATTACAGTGAAGTGTTTCATGGTAGGACCTAAAGTAAAATCCATTATGCTGTTGGTCAGCGTGGAAGTAATTATATCCTTTTGATTTGGTCTGTGGTGAAAAAAGGCTTTAGTAAAGATTGTGATTTGTCTTCCTTCTGAGATAAAAATGTTCCCAAATAATTAAAACTATCATCGTCAATGCTTTAATGGAGGAGAATCAAGAAAGAAACAAGACCACTGGATGGGTCAATGTGTAGGGCATTGAAATCAATATCCAATTATCAGACAGCGATTTAAAAACACTAGTGAAAAAAGTCAGAAACAGTGACCTTAACTTGCAGTTAATTTACTCTTATTAATTTGAGTAACACTTCTTCTGAAAGCACAAATTAAAACTTAGCTGAGGGCATTTATTTCAGGCATGATTATGGGCTTTATGAGTGTATATATGTGCAGAGAAAGAAAGACCTTTTTATATAAAGTTGCAAAACATGGTGTGTAGGCAGTTCTCAGAGCAGAGTTTACATGCAGTGTTCAGCGGTTGACTGGACTTCTGCACTGGAGTGATATTCCAGTGAGGAACAGGTACTTCATCAAGATGATATAGCCAGAGACAAGTTGAGACCTATTTTGGGGAAACAAGCAGAGAAAGTGTAGATATGCAATACTTGTTTCAGTATGTTATGCTCATGGTGTATAACCTTTCAGAAATGGCATCCAAAGTGACTTAAAAGAACTTGCTATGCTTCAGAAAGGAGTGAAAACAAACAAGGTATTCAAGGTATGCTATATCCAAATGAAGACTGTAGAGCATGCATGTTGCCATAGCAATGCTACATGTAGGGCATGAAGAAGTGGAATGGTAAGAAGCCAGCAGGGTCATTAACATCATCAGCAGGCTCAGTGGAGCACAGCTCTATGGTAGATAAAATGGCTTCATGTTTTCTTCAAACAACATCTGTGGGAGTGATACACAAAACCATAGAAAATGCTGAAAATACAGCAGTGGTGAGAGTTCTTCATGTAGCAGATTGACGCTGACATCTATGGCAGCCCTTTTGGTCCTATTGAAGGATGTGATGACTTTGTAAAGCTCCTGCACTGGAGACATTCAGGGATATCCCCCATCCAGAGAGTTTCTTGTAGATACTCCCAGGATGTATCACATCTCTTTGAGGTGAAGATAATGACCATGTCTCAGAAATGCTCTGTAGTGTTTCCCATCATTTCTAGGAAGGTGACAATCAATCACTGTTTCATTCTTTCCAGTAAGAGTATGTGGGATGCTTTATGGGCTTTGATGTATCAGATGAAAGGAGTAAAGTGAAGTTCTAACTTTGGTTATGTAGGAGATGCTAAGAAACAAAGGGAGAAAGGAATATCAGCGATACAACAAATTAAACGAAAATATTCCATATGCTAAAGCAACAAGGAAAAAAACTATAAACACTAGCACCTATAGGCATTGAGCAGAAGATGATGTGTCATCCTCTGTGGGGATACATCTGTATCGCAGGCACTTAGCTTGTGGCTTGTACTAGTAACACAGTTGCGTACTTTTTTTTTTTTCCTAGTGCCATTTCCTGATTTTCCAGGGAACAACTGTAGCAGGGGAAATAGAATGGTTGATCCCATATTATCACTGCTGTAAAATCATCACCATATGTCTGCCAGGTTTAAGCAGTATAACTGAAATCAGTGTGGGCTGAAGAGCTACATACCTATTAGGGTCAGTATTAACAAGGCCACATCCTGAACTGCTGTGAGGAGGTATACTTGCCCTCAGACTGGGAAGCTTCTGCTCCATAGTATTAATTTCTGACAGGAGTAGATTTTTTTTTTTTGTATTGGTCAAATTTAGCAGTTATGCAAGTTATTTAGATTTTCTAAAAAATTGGGTCAGCTTACGACTTTAAGGCATTAATTTTTTTTCCCTACACTTTTAGTTACTCCAAAATACCTTTAGTGCTGAAGAGAGTAATTTTCTTCAGGCTTTCTATGGTGTTTCATTAAAAAGAAAATGTTTGGAGCTTGAATTTGCTGCTTAAATTAAATGTTGCTGTTTTAAATAGGCATCATAATCAGAAAAAAATAAAACCAGAAATAGTTAAGTGTATGTAAAAATAGTTGGATTAAAGAATGATGACTGGGGTCGTGTCTGATCTTAGTGCTGGATACATCTTTTCAAAGCAATCCTGCTTCCCCAAGACAGTCTCAATGAAGAAGGATTAGTGCTACAAAATGTTACACCTTGTTTAAATTACCACAGAGGGAAAATGCTTGTTTTCTCTAACAGTTTTTCATGCTTTATTGGTAACAATGATGCTAAATCACAGCTGTCAGTCTGAGGAAGCTCAGGCTGAGAAGAAACTTCCAGCTTTGATTTTTTGTTTTGACTCCTTTCTTCAGCAGCATGCTATTGCCTTTGAGTTAAAGTGCATTTTAACTAGGCTTTTTGTAGACACATGCTCTCTCCCCACTGTTGGTGGGCTTTATCAGCCACTGAGCAGGGGTGGGAAATGCAGCTGGGGTGGGGAGTGAGGTTAAAATGTATTAGGGAATATATTCTGCATTTACTCTGTAGTAATAAAAAAGGTGCAGTTCAAAGATGCTACCCACCACCTCTACACTTCCCCATCTGCAGTAAATGATTGTGCTTTTGGTTTTTGCCTTCCAAAAAAGTTATGCCTCCACACCCAGTGAGAGTGGGGAGAAGATCAGAAGGACACCACAACTGTTCTAGTAAAGGAGAGATATTTACAGCCCAGTTTTTTAGTAAAGGCATGAAGACAAAGCAGTGACAGTAGTACATGCTGCAGGAACAGCTATACAGCTTGTTTCCATCCAGTGTGAAGGGCATGCTGGAACTCTAAGACTGATGGGGCTGGTATCCTCTACCTGATAGCAAGCTGTGGAAATACAAACCAGAGAGGAGATGTGCTTTCTTTTTACTGTCATTCCATTAAGTTTCATGGTTTCAGTATTTGCAACTGTTCTGGAGGAAGTCCACCACCCTGAGTATTAACAACTTCTACTGCTAGTGCTACTGTAGAGCCACAGATCAGTAATTCTTTGACATGCAAGTGAATCAATTGAACATTTGCAACATCTAATTAATCTGCAGTTGTTGTGAAGAATCTACAAATGATCATTACTGGTAATGAAGCTATCGATTTCAAGTGTACAAACTAGACAAAAAAAGGGTAACAGGTGAAGGCTCCAGGTCAGATCCATTGAAAGCCATCACCAACATTTTGATGACCTCAGGGGGGCTTTGTTGTGTAACATCAGCTGGGAATATGGTGCATAAAATGTAATGTTCCTTGAACTGTTTCAGGATTTAGTAATAATACAGCTTATGTATACACCTGCACTGAAACTTTCAAACTACCTGGAGTAACGGACTGCTAATTGTAATGGAAATGGGCACTCAGAATCCATAAACAGTCTTCCACATCTTGGGGCCATTGCGTGGGATGCATGCAGTCACCAGTTACACAGATCCATTGCTCAGCCCTTCACTGCTTTTTATGTTTCTATGGACTTTTCTTTCAACAAGAAACTGGTGCTTTCTTCTTTTTTTTTTTTTTAGAGTCTGAATTGTAATCATCGTGATACAAATTTTGGATGCTTTGTTAGTGAACCTGTGGATTGCTGGGACAGGGAAGTGTAAAATAAATATTCCAGTTTTCAATTTAATATGACTTTGTAATTTAAAAGGTAATTCAGGATAGACGTATTTTGAAACTCATTCCTGCTTGTGTTCCCATTGCTGTATCTTTTTGACTGTTCAGAATACAACTACTGCATGAGAAAGGGAATGCTATAAATTTATTTCTAGTGCAATTCCAATAAAACTAATGGAATTAGATCAGGATTTGGTTTGGCCCACTTCAGAAATTTTAGACCCTGGAAAATAAATCATATTAAGCTTGTTGTGAGGTAAAATAAGTCTGACACTACCTTCTATGGATTCATGCTTCAACCTTTATTTATGTTAGTGGGTAATGATGCCCTGTATTGCTTTTCTAGCAGGTAAAATGTTATGCTGTTTTAAGGGATTTTGTCCAATCCTTCAGGGACATTCACTGTTGCCTGCAGCAAGATGTGTTGAGATGTGCATATGTAAGTGTATGCAAGTGTATGCTTGTAGAGGTGTAAACACAGATATGTAGGTGTGAACACAGACACACTAAAAAAGACAAGAAACCTCTGCATATGGAGGGGTTTTAGGAGTGTATATACATTCCAATTTTTCAACCTCGTTATATTTATTAAATAAGTCTTAAAATTAAGAGCAAAATAATATCTAAACAAGTTAAATCTTATTATTCACCATGAAAGATGAATCCCTAATGTCTAGGCACTTAGCTGTGCTCCTGCTTTTTTTGTTGGATCTTGAGAGAATTTTTATTAAAATGCAAATAGTGTAGCTACAACACTGTTCTCTGATTAAATGGAAGAAGCATCACTTAGTACTCATTGAAGTCAAATGTAATCAAGATAGAATTGATTTTATATTCAGTTCATGTAAACAGTGCTCATTCTAGCTCTTAAAAATCCATAAAATAACAAAAAATGCCAGCTTTATTTTTCAAATGGATACAAGGTAAAGAGAAAGCTGCTTATATGCTTTATACATTTATAATGGAAATATAATGCTAGCCTAAGGTAAGTGCAAGAATGATACTCTGCTACCACAAACTTGGGTTTTGTATGGTTATGTGGTGAAATTTTCACAGGCTGAGTAAAGATGGACCTTTCAGCATGTTTACAGCTCAGTTTGAGCTCTCCATCTGTATGTTATTTACATGAGATAGTGCTTCTTCCTTTTTCACTCACTGAGAGCTCAAGCCATCTTGACTCACCTTGCAGGTATTGTGTGATAAGGACACAGAATAATTAATTGTGGATCAGGCATTGCCTGCTGGCTCAGCCTTTGGTATCCACATCCAGTTACTTCTAGGAAATAACGCTATAGGGACAGGAAATATCTGGTTACATGCATATCTCCTGTTGACAAGTCACACCCCTCAATCCATACAGGGAGTTAGGGTTAGGATCAAGGTCCTAAGGGCCACTGGACTTCTGCAAGGAGAGAAAGCCATTTGGCAGATGCAATGACGTTTTATGCACAATTAGCTTGCAGTTGTGCCTATAGGGAAGTGCAATGGTGTGAGAGGAGCTGTAAGTCTGGTTGGTAAGTCTCTGAAGGTGCGTGAATGCATGTGTGCAGTTGTCTGCTCTTGCAAACACAGAACAGCATCGGAGGCAAAGCAGGTGCTGTGTTATAAATTATGAGCTCCACATATCCACTAAAATCTCTAACACAAGGCACAACTGCACTGCTCTCTGCAACCAGTGCAGCACTCAATGCAGGAAAATCAGGATATGTAGCTATGGGGACTTGCTATTCCACATGTCCTCTCAATGACATTAGAAGATAAACCATAGTTGATACTCCTGCCTGAGAAAGTGTCTGTTTTGTTTCTTTGTGCTGGCACAGTGATATGGATGTACATATGCAAAAGAAACCTCACAAGCTGTACTATCAAAATAGGCGCTAGACATCCCTTTCTCTGGCTCTCTGACTGGCTTTTAGGAGTCACTTTGCTTAGCAGGCACACTATTACTTAATACAATGTGAGTATTTTGCTTACTAAGAGGTAACTCCTAAAATCTCCCTGAAGTTATAATATCTAATGAACATCTGAATAGAAGATGAAAGCTTCTATTGACTTTGTATTAATGCAAAGCCAGGGAAATGTTTCTGAAGTTTCGAGTTCTCTGAAGTGTTAGCTGGATTTTGTGATGATCACTCTGTCATAAGCAATATTTTAGCTCCATTAATTGCTGAGGAGGAAACATACTAGAAGGTGGAAGAGTATAGGTAGCTGGCAAAATGCTAGCCGTCTAACTACTGCTCTCCACCATGGTGTATGGAACATGTAGGCACTGCAGGGCGTAGGAAACCTACCGTACAGGCTGCTGAGCAAATGGGAAAATCTTCACCTTTGGTGAAGGAGGCTGCTATGAAACCCATCTTTAGAGTGAATAAACCCCCATGAGCTCAGTTTCCTCGTAGAGCATACAACGAAGCTGTATCTCCCGCCCTGCTTGCTTTTCTACTAGATTTTGCTTTTTTTCACATTGATCTAAGGAGAGCTATTGAGCTTTTAAGTGAGTTGCCTGGGGTTTTTCTGAACAACAGTTTAGGTCATGTACAACAAAAACATTTGTATTAATACCGTGATGGTCTTTTGATAGCTAAAATTAGATTCTCCGGGAAGAAAATTGTATTTTGAATTACTGTGAATTCTTGTGGTTTTATGTATTTAGTATTTTCCCCTAGATGATGACTTCTAATAACAATCATTATGCACATTTCACAGACATTACACTGAATGATTTAAACCCTAAGAAGTTTCCTTTTTAGAAGCCAGTCTTTACAAAGAAAGTTAGAACACTGGTCCATTTTAACACAAATGGTAAAGTGAAAATGAAAATTAATTCAGTTTGTAAAGTGTGTTTCAGGATGTGTTTAAGCAAGCAAAAATCAACAAATCAAAGGTCATCTTTGGAAGATGCAGAAACATGGAGTGAGTGCCTTGGAGCACATCTCCTAATTAAATCCCTGTAGAGGAAATCATGGTGAAATTTAAAGACCAGGGTCATTGCATCTAGGACAGGTCAGCACATTAATTATCAAGGTGGCTTTGACTGTCTTACTACAAATGACTATAGCAAAAAGTTAGTGTATTTGAGAGTAACAAGATGTTACAGGTTCTTAATTTCTACTAGTAATAACCAGTTTCATGATAAATTCCATACACTTCCATTTAATATGGCACTCCATGTCCAAAGAAAATACTTCTGCATCATAAAAATGTTATAAAAGACCTAATTAGAAAGAAAGATGGAATCTCTGTGAATCCTATTCATTTCACTTTTTGTGTATCTATCCATTTCCTAATGCAACATTTGCTCTATGAGCATGGTCTGCTAAAACCTGTTTACCTGTAAAGGTGGGCACCAAGCTAACAGGGCTCAAACATTTCAGAAATGGCCCCTTAATCCTCCTCTGCTAAGTTTTTCACTTGTTGAATTTTTGCTACTTCACTGTTAGAGGGGGTTTTTTATTATTTTATTTTGGTTTGTTTGTTTTTTGTTGGTCGGTGGGTTTTTTTTGTCTGTGTGTGTTCTGTTTGGTTTTTATTGAATATTATTTAGTGTTATTGAAGATTAAATTTAATCACATGTGAGGCACTTCGGACAGCTCATACCTAAACAACAGATGTGGTCAGAGAGATAAAGGAACAATTCTACAAGATTTTCACTGTTCACATCAGTGTTTTCTGTGACAGCAAAATTAGTGGTCTTTCTAAATGCATGTGATTCTGTCACCTGACACTACATGGACAGACATTACCAGGGGGCAGGAAGAGGGGGTACCGGTCACACCTGCATGTGACAAAAGTGCCAAAACCAGCAAAAAGCTTCTTCAGATAGTAGTGATGCCCTTTATTTTCAGGCTGGAAGCTTGTATCTTAATCTTACTTTGGATTATTCTGTATTTGACTTGTGCAGTCTCCTTAATTGAGTATTTTAAATGCTAGCTAAATATTTTTAAATGTGCATCTTTTGGTACATGTGGCTGAATTTCAGGTTTGAAGTATTTGCTTTGGGGTTGAAAAAAAATCCAGATGGTTTATATTTTTGTTTTTTGAGTAGGGTTTGTTTTGTTTTTAATTTCTTTACATTGACAAGGGCTACTAAACCTGTCATCACATTACATTTTAGTTTGACACTTTTTTGTAAACAGGTCAGTAGTAGAGGTAACCTAAAAATCCATGAAGGAACTGAAAATAAGAGAAAAACATTAGCTGTTTCACAGGCTGAAGAGAAAAAGATATCATGAAATCATCCCAGAGGCAGAGGGGAAATGTGATTTCCATACTATATGATTTATGCTTTCTGAGCTGTGCTCAAAGGACAGCAATAGTGATATTTCAGTAACACCCCAGATTATGGAAGGATTGTAGTTGAAGACTGCCAAGCTCTCCTAAGCAAGGCTGTGCAAATGAAGTGCTGATACTCCCTCCAGTCCAGCTCTGCCAGTGTTTCTGTGCTCTAGTCACATCTGTGCATACTGTGCAACACCCTTCGTCTTTGCCCCAGTGTTTTCCTCCCAGCCCTGTTGATAATTTCTGGAGTCATGAACATGATTATGGTAGACTGGAAGCCCACAGCAGCTCTCCTGTGTTTTAGTATTGTCTGTTGGCCCAGGTAGGTTTAACACTATGCACTAAAGATCAGTATAAAAAGTATTTTAGTGGGTTACAAAGAGGAAAAGGTGTAGATGAACCCTGTGACTCCTTAACTGAGGGTCTTAAATCTAAGAAATTGCTAAGTTCAGGGAAGAACTGAACAGGAGAGCAAGGGTCTCCCTGACCACAGCAACATCAATCGGTGTGCTTGAAAAGGATCTGTGGGGGAAAGCCCTACTCAGCTGTAAATGGGAAGGGAATTGAGACAGAGAGGAGAGTTTCTCAGGTTTGCAATATTGCTTAAACAATCCTACATGTATGCAAATAACCATGGTAAACTGAAACTTGCTTTGCAACTTGAATAAACTTCTGTAGAAGTTTTCAGACTCCTTTGACTTGATCCTGTGTTTCTATTTGCTTCTTGCACTTGTGAATTTTTGCATTCCTCTTCTTAACTGTGGCTAATTCATAAGGTGTCTTTGTTTTGCTATATAAGTCGTTGAATGCAGCCATAAAATTCAGCATGCAGACCTGCCTTTTCTTGTAGCTATAGTACAATACAATTCAAGAAATCTATCTAAAAGATGCCACATTCAATTCTTGGACTTTTTGAATGGTCTGTGTTTATACTACCACTTCTCTGGGCCCCATGCATATTTTGTTAAAAGGAACTTTTCCAAAATAACAGGAGTTTTACTTTTAGCATTTGTTTCATCAGAGTATGTGTAAATCTATTCAGTCTTATGGAACTTGTGACCAGTTTAGCAGAAGTTAAATGCTTGCTGAATTGGAACAATAAGGATATTTCTGCAGGGATGTGTCCAAGATACCACATTTGAAAAAAGGGACCATGTATTTAGTGGAATTCTGGAAGTCTCAGAAGGATGTTTTTTTTTTGTTGCCTCCTTTACACAGGATATTGCTCAGATGCAGGCAAAAAGCTTTAAAATACAAATTCTCTGATCCACTGACTTAGATGTCAAAAGGGAAACTTAACTATCAAGACTGACTTCACTGACATAATTCAGATCTACGAGGTAGAACCCTCTCATATATTTTAAGTAATTTTGTCTTCCAGACAGCCGAATATAGTCAGGTAGTGAATTGGGTCACTGATGGAATCAAGATAAAGCTCTTACAAAGGCCTTCTTTTTCCAGGTTTTTCCAATTGTGTTTTTTATAGACTCAGCAAATTTTCATTTCTTTCTGTCTTGTCTCAGGGAGCAAAGTTTCTACACTCAAGTTCATCCTTAACTGCTCTATACTGCATCCTTCCAAACCGGTCTTCACATTTGCTAAAATATGATGCTATAAGCTGGACACAGGACTCTGAAGCTGTGTAGAGTGAATGACTTCATGTCTCACACATTTCTGTTTAAATATCCTGTTATGATGCTGAGCTGCAGAAATTTTATTCTAGGTAATCCCTTGTCCACAGCCTAACCAACATAGCAAGAAACAAAAGCATTCCCTAATGTGATTGCTCAACCTGTTTCACTGAAGTGCTACCAGATAATTTTTCTCTTCCTTCTGTTCTTGGAGGAATCAACAATTTGAACTATTTCAGCCATCTATTGTTGTTGTAAGTGTAGGTCTGTCTCATATTTGTTGTGTTGCTATGGAGTATGTGCAGCTTTTGTTGCTTTTGAATTATAGCTGCTAACACTTATCTTCTCCACCAGCAAATAATGTTTATAGCAAGTTCTTTGAAAGTAGTGCAGTCATTTGTACTTAAGACAGAATTATGTCAGCAGCAAACAGTTACAGGGAAGAATTTAGCCCAGTGTTGTTTCTACACACTGGTAACTCTGTTTACTCACATTCATTATTCATTTTTATAAGAACAGTCTCCTTAAATTTCTGGAAGAGTGGAAGACCAGGTTTTTACTACTGCTGGGTAAAACACAATTCCCATTTGCCAAAAATGCTTTCCGTGAACCTATAATGTTTTCTGTGAAGCTATAATGTTTTGTGGAGACAAGTTTTTCAGTGATCCTCTGAGCAAGGCTGGGGATTGAAGGAGTGAAAGAGGGTTTAGGGAAGCTGACTTATCGTGGCACAGATCTGGGATGAGAAATGGGCTTGAATTTTCCATATTGCTTCATAACATCTAAAACACTCTTGTGTCCTCCTTCTGAATAAAATCTGAGCTCTTCCATTTGGAAAGTGGACAGTTTTGCCCAGTTTCACTTTTATGGCAAGATTTTGAAATGGGTTTGGTTTTGTTCCAATGCAAATCAGGCAACATTTTGAAAATATTTTCCACATTTTGTTGTGGTTGCATTGGAAGTTCTCACAAAGTGGAATTTTCATTGTCTGGTCAACTCTAATTTGTTGTCATTCAGAAATTATATGAGACAATTATAGGTCCCTGTTCTTCTTTTATGGACATCTTGTTGCCACATATGTTTTGTTCGATAATCAAGACAAAAATGGATTGAATGGGAAGAGGGGGTTTTGTTCAAAATGGCAAAGGTCTGTTTTAAGCTAGGGACATCAGTGTGTTGTCTTCACAGAAAGAAACCAATGCTTTAATCCATTACAAGTCAGTAGTGCAAGCTTGGAAGTCAACAGGTAGAATCTTGGTAGAGAGAAGTTAATGTTACAAATTGCCCTGGTAAGGAATAGATTAAGTTCTTATCTTTTCCTTTCTGTTATTATCTAAAGCTTCTAGGGAGAGAGTGAATATACCTAGCATTGCCCTGATGAAGAGAAAGAGCTTTATGACAATACATCCAATGTGATATTGTGTCTTAAATGAGAAGTTTATTGTTTGGGTGTTATGTTATTTTTTAAAAATTATTTTCATTATTTTTTTTAAAAGAATTTACTGTTCTTTTCAGAGAGCCATTCTAGCAATGGGTGCTTCAAATATTTAACCCACATGGTGGAAATCAAGTGGTAGCATAGGATTTTTCTTTGTCAAACTTGTAAGAAAAACAAGACATCCTCTTCCACAATTTAGCCTAATATGTTAGGAGCCTCTAAACATAGACTGATACATGTATGTGTTTTAGGTTTTTTGGGTGAGTTTTTCAGTGGTGTTTCTGTTGGCTGGTTTTTGCAAACCATCAAGGCTTTATGATAGGACTTCAGAAAAGTGATGTCTCTCCATTGACTTGATATCATTTGGATATGCGTTTCAATGGACTACGTCTCTAGTCACCTTTACCTCATTCAGATGTAAATAGTGATGATCATGATGTAATGTTGGAACTCAGGCCTTAAGGAAGTGAAGATGAGTGTTCTCTACATGGTTTTGCCTTTAAAAAGAATGCAAACAGAGAAATGACCAATGAGATCTCTCTGAAATGGAGGTGGTATTAGGTGGGTTCGGCGTTCTGGAACAAGGAGCAGTTCCGTGGCCAGTAGAATGAATTTTTTGTGATGGGTTAAAAGACAAACTGCAGGCAGTCAATGTATCTAGCATGCAGTTCTCTTTGCTCTTTTCCTTAGGGAAGTAGAGTAGAAATTTCCTCATATAAATCAGCCTGCATTCTACTGGTGAAAAAGCAGGGAGGAGTTGGTGGTACGATACATGATCAGGTATATTAATCACTAAATCCTCTTACTGATTTCATGAATCTTGATGCTGCTTGAATGGTATTGAAAGGGATTACTCTATACCACTAACTCTAGAAATAGAATGACACACTGGTGCTCACCTGCCTCCCAAGCAGCCACTGAGTGCAGTAACTCAGAGTTGCTGCCCACTGAAGCACTGCTGTTTGCTCCAGGAAATTGTCTTTGCATTTGATGGAGCTTTGCTACTTCACATCAGTCCAGGCTCACTGATTTCTGGTGACAAATCGAATAGCTTGCGTTTGCTGCCAGTAGCTTTTTACTTCCCTTTAGCACCCAAACTCCCCATAGGGAGATATTTCCAGCATCACACCTTACTGTGAAGAATGCTGTTCTTGTTCTACCAAAACACACTGATATAATTGTCATTTTATGTGTAGCTCCTGCTGTCTTATAAGATCAGAAAATGAAACTCACTTGAAACCAGTGTGTAATTCTCTGACTATGCAGTAAGTGAAATAAACTTTATAAATAAAAGTGTTTATCGCTAAAGAAACGGGGTTTTTTTCCCTTGTAAATAACTTCTCACCACTGAGCATTGTCTATTCTGAATATCTGTGGCTGTATTTTTCTTCTGTGGTACTGGTAAGAGTTTACAGTAAGCTGGGGCAGATCGGCTGGATTCTCCATGGTCAATATCTACAGTACATCCCCATTACCTCCATCATATATTATATTTATATTTATATCATATTTATATCGGTTACAAGTCCTGCTCTAGATTTTATTTCTGATTTCCACAGCTGTGTGATGCTCTGGAGGAGAATGCAAGATTCTGGAGATACTTGAATTCTCCAGAACAGCAATGATAAATAGATGGTTTCATTTTTATGCTGAAGTGCTTCTTTTAAGACTCCCCTTGGTGAAAATATCTTTGGGAGCCTTAGGTACAGAGATGTTGAAGTGACTTTTTTTTTAATTACATAATCTTTGACATCTCTTTAAGCCCTCCAGCACACACAGTGCATTATCTACAGCTATTGCTTTTCCCCCTGCTTTTCAATTGAATACTGTGACAACTTGGTTGATGTGTTTCTACTTACTGCTTTATTTCTGTAAAGCTACAGGCCCTATTATATGGTCTGAGCATCTTTCTGTTTGTAGCCCTCACTGTGGTTCTCTGCCTAAAAAAAAAAATAGGAAGTGATTTTACAACAAGAAGTAACCCTAGGAGAGAAAACTGTTAAGGTAAGACTAAGCACTTCTTTAGGTGGAAGAAAACGTTTGGTTAGTCAAAGAAGGAAGACAAAATGCATTTTGTTGAACCTTATGTTTAGGTGTATGTAGGCTGCTGAAGGTGGTCATCAGGAAAAAGTGGTCTTGAAGTCTACAAAACATAGGTCTCTCTTCTCAGCTGTTTTAAGGAAGCTGCAGGACCATAAGCCTAGGATATGCAGGCAATAAAAAGAGAGGAAGATGACCTGTGACTTAAATGCTTGCCCTTTCTCCCTTTGATATGTGAGTGAATTGAAGAGAATAGAAAGAGCTTTGCCTCTACCTCTCTAGACATCAACGGGAGTAGGTGGCCCAGTCTGCAAAGGGGAAAGAGCTGTTAGAAGAGGTGAAGTGACCCAGCAATCCTCTCGCCACTGAAACAGGGATGGGAAAGGGTGAGTTGTGGTGTATGGTATTAAGCCAATCTCAGGACTGTTCCAGGGGTACTTCACTGCTTATGACAACAGGTAAAGGAGTTCAAGTTAATTTGTACACTAATCCCTGGAGTTGTCTCATCCTCTGATTATAAAGGCAGAAGAAGATAACCACTTTAGACCTTGTCTGCAACTAAGCTGTGTGCCTGTAATATCACTCATTGATGTAGACGTGGAGGCTGGTTGAAGTGGACCAATATTGTCATCTTATGTCATCATCATCACACATTCTGGCATCTCAATTACTGTTCTAAAATAATGAAAGGAGTTGTCAGGTTAGCTAGGTTAGATGAATTACCCAGCTCAGTTACTCCTATCTAAAATAATCTGTATCACTTCACTGAGCGTCAGCGTGTTGCTTACTTGAAAAATAGCGCTTTAACACTAGTTTCCCTCAGACAAAAAGTCATTAAAGAATTCTTCGGGGTTTAAGTCTCTGGAGTTGATACGTAGCGACGAAAATACCAAATAATTTCTATATAAAATACTTTCACATTGGAAAAACATTTAGGAATATAGTAGAGGAAAAAACCCACTATGGAGAAAATAAACCTGTTTACAAATGAAAGATTTTAATATGGGTGAGCATATTGATTTCTAAATTGTATTAATAAAATATTGTATTAGTAAAAGTAGATGACTATGTAGTAGCAAAAAAATTCAATACAGAACCTGAGAGGAACCCAATAGCAGTAATGTTGTTATAGTTCATTTTCATATTTTATTATGTTATTTTTTAACCCTGTGGCAACAATGCTAAGCTTTGTATAGATAGGTAGAAAGACAATGTTTGCACAGGTCTTCCAAGCAGATCTTTAGTACTGCAAGGAGAATCCATGTGCTCATATAGATTTCATTTGGTAAGATGAGGACCAAAGAGAAAAATAAAAAATAAATAAATTGAAGAGCTGCATAAAACCCCAGAATGAATGGAAAAGTTATGAATGATGGTTAATTCCTAAAATGTGTTAGCTGAATATTTCATTTACCATTTCTTTTTAAGTTGTTTTGTTGGACATCTAATGGAGCTGGAGCACCACACTGGATTGGTGCTGTACATACCCGTCAAATCCTCAGTGTGGTGTACTGGTATGACACCCTATGGAAACGACTTCAGCTGGAGTATGATGTTCCTGGAGACTGGTGATGATGAGATGCATTAAGATAAACATTAGTTAGAGCTAGATGGGATTTTTTTCTCATAATGGAGAAAGGAAAGAAAATTAATTTGTAATTTTTTCAAAACCTGTATTTTAGAAAAAATAGACTATAGAGAGATATAGGTTAAAGTAATTATATGTAGGTTACTGTTGAACTCTTAATAAAAAATATACTATAACACTAAATTATTTCTTTAAAAGTAAAACTATTTCTGAAAGGAAAAATCAGTCTTTCAAATACTTTTTCCTAAATCAGATTTTCACTAGGACTTATACTTTTCTAATGCTAATAATAATAAGCTGACATTTATTGGTAAATAAACATTTCCCTAGATGTCTGGTGGTAAGAAATAAGACCTTTTTTTTTTTTTCTTTCTCCATGCCAAGGGCTACAGAGATGACAGTTCAAAATCCTCACAAGCCCTGTGGGTTTTTTTTATGCTAGAAAAGATTGGTTCAACGACTCCCTTGTCCTCTTTTTTTTTTTTTTTAATGTATTCTGTAGTCAATGTAGAATGTTTTCTCATTGCATCCTCATTGCTAATTGGAAAACAAATTAGTCTTACTTAATTCAGATCTTGATGGCTGCACTGGAAGATAAACTGTGCTTGACAATGATGTGGTTTACCTAATTCAACAGCTGCTGATTGTGGCTTTTCTGGTCTCTGCTTGGGATTTGTGTTGTTGCTTGGTGAGGCTCAAATTGGCGCAGGTTTTATTCTGGAGTATGTAATCGAAAATACATAATAGAACAACTTTGATTTAGGGAGAGAGAGAGGAATTCATAATACAATTTAACAAAGTAGCACTTTTCCTTTTCCAGTGTGTGTTGTTCTACCATAAAGCTGCCTTTATCTGCAGTGATAGTTAGGAGAAACTCAAATAAATTAGAACATACAAATCCAGAATATCAATAACATTCTGAACTATGTGAGATGCCTAGGAAATGAAAAACAGAGTAGATTAGTATTGGTCAAAAGTATAGATGAAAGAAGAGGAATAAATTCCAAGAGCAAATGTAACCCGACACAATGAGACTTGAATCAAGGTCAGTTGTTGACTGGAACTATTTAGTATACATAAATGAAGAATAATTGAGATTTAGGAGACTTTATTGCACGAGTCTTTAAACCATTTAAATCATTGAAGCAAAAGGGTCTAGGAGACAACACGGTGAATTGGTATTTCATGTTGTTTAATATAAAATAGAAAAACAAAATACAGGTTTTTAAACTATAGAATAATAACAATTATTTAGTCCACAGAGATTGATGTTTTGGGGGCCTTTGGGAAATACAAAACTGGAAAATGTTAACAGATATTTAGTTTGACAAAGAATAAGAAAAACTCGTGTCAGGGACATGTTAAATGTGAGGGAGATAAACAGCAATGTTTGAAAACAGTAAAGCTACTTGAAAGCTGCACAGTGCCACTATATATACTTAAGAAACAAATAGCAGTAACTAACCCATCCTTGTTTTACACAGTTTGTTAACATTTTACACTACTGTTTGCAACAGTTTAATGAATCTGGAGAGAATAAAGCAGAAGTTATCAAATCTACTTTTTACAAAACTTAAATAGGCATGCTAACATGAAAAAAAAAATCCAACAATTCTATTCTTTAATTGGCTAGACAGCTTGATAGTTAATTGCTTTTTTATATGTATATAGATGATCTCCAGAGGTCCCTTCCAACCTCTACCATTCTATGGTTCTATGATATGTATAAAGAACATGGCTCTGGTGATTAGTTTGCAAATATGACAAAGTGCTTTCCCACTCCAAGGAATTTTAATGCAGAAAGGGAAGAAACAAGGTGGAGTAGTGACTGCTAAGCCAGTTGAGTGATTACGGAGATACCTGTTCTTTCTCTCTCTGCCAATTTACTCAGACTAGTCCAAACCTCCCTGTTTGCACTTAACAAGATTCTCTCCTGTAATAGGCATTGAGGGAAGCAAGCTTTACCCATCTGAGAAAAGCCTAAGCTAGAAAAAAGAAAACAGTGACCCTGCTTGTGTGTATATACAGCAGTATTGGGGCATATTGACATGAATGTATTTATGCTTTGGAGTTGTACCTTCTCATAACTACATTTTTGCCATATGATGTGTACCTGTGGATAGCTGGCAGCACATTTCAGTGCAGAGTGACAGCTTTTTGGGTTCAAACTCACCTTGTTAACTTCTTCCAGCTATGAACAGCAAAATCCATTAATTAAAAAACTTTTCAGAGGGAAGGATAAAGGCTAATGGATTTTAATGATCCTTTATTTTTCCAAATAGAAAAAGATGGCACATTATTGCTGACATCTGCTGATGTATTCTTATACAAGAGGATCTAGCTTCTTAAAGGTGATCTCAGAATGTTTTATGTGGGCTAGTATTAAGACTCTTTATGCAGATGACACAGGGAAAAAGGGACTTGCTGAAGGACACCCAACAAATCATGCAAAAAGCAGAACTCAGGCCCCCCAAGTGTGTTTCCTAGACAGCCTTGCAACCACAAAGGGGTTATTTAAAGCACTGTTGATAAAGAGCTTTCCCCCATAAACTTAGGGCTTATAGTGGTCTTTCTAAAAAGCCGTAATAAGTATCTGAAGGGATTGTGGAGCTTAGAGATGGGTGATGTGATTGGTGGTGAGTCACTTGGCTAATGCAATAGCATAGTTGCATGGAGTTTAGGAAAGCACTGCTCATCTTGGGCTCTGTCTGCTGGGCCTGAGGAAGGTAACAAGAGTGGTTCCTATCTGAACTTCAAGGCCATAAAACAAGGGCAGTCTCCTCAGTGCCTTGCTGTTCCCACTGTGATAGCAGTATTATGCTGTGAAACAGTAAAATGTCCAATAATCCTGTTTTCTTCTCTCTGGCTAGGCACAATGATGATTGTATGGTAGATTGTAAGGAAAAACATATAGATTAGTGTTTCAAAAAGATCATAACGCTTTCTTGCACTGGTTTACAATCTTCCAAAGTGTTTTACCAATACTGCTTACTCAGTCTCAACTCAGACATGCAACAAAGATTATTGGTATGCACATCTTGCAGTTAGGTACATACAGTTATGGCAGCTGGTTCTGGTATATTCCTGTATATATTCACTTTGTATATTCACAACTGTTGCAGTTTTTGGACTGATCACTAGATCAGCCTGCTCAAAGCAGCCTATCTCGTTTGCGTGTGGCAAAGGATGTCTTTGTATAAATCCTATTCATCTGTAAGGAAAGCCAAGTCACGGGACTGTGCCTGAATGTGGCAGAGGAGTGACTACACACTTTGCTTGGGCAGCTCTACTATGGATGTGAAAACTCTTTGGTAGGGAAGCAAAGAGTGTATCTGGAGAGGGGAGGTAGCTCCCTGTTTGCTAGAGGAAACTTTGACCCAGTCTTGCCTGTCAGCACCTATAGAATGAGCTTGGAAGACCTGTCAGCAAAATTAATTTGTGCAGCCATATGTACCCTGTCACATAATGGCACGATGCCTCAAAACCAGGAACACATGCTGTTTGGCTGAGCAGCATTTCAGTTGGTGTCAGAGGCAGCCCTCTATCAGAGTTAAGTTGATAGAAATGCTGCTTTCAGAAATTTTCTAGGGAAAACCTGATTTCTTAAGCACTAATTGAATACAAAAAACTTTGTCAATTAGCCTCATAATCTTATTTTTAGCTCTGAATTTGAAGAGCATACACATGTGTGTCTGACTGCCTAACAGCTGCAGTACACCAGGGAAAACCAGAAGGCAAAAAAAAAAAAGAGCAGGGATTTTGTTTGTATGAGCAGATGAGAATAATTTATATATGCAGGCTATTTATAGAAAGGCTTCAGCAAGCTAATTAATTGTTTATAGGGAGAACTTTAAAGGGCATAACCTGAGATCTGACATTCTGTGTAATAATTATAATTAGAGATGAGCTGGAATCAAAAATCAGGAAATGAACACAGATATGTTTTGGGAAAGTTTTGAATCAAATCCAAATCTCAAGTGTGCAGATTTTTACTGCCATTAGGGTAGGCTAGAATGAAATCCTGGGTTGGAATTTGGCTTTCTGTGTTTTGATGAAGTGCAAATATGGATCCAAATTATGTGATGAGGGCCAGCTCCTAATTAGCATCTGGCATACTAGGGGAACAGAATTGAATGGGGTTGCTGTGTCTTTATGGGTATGTATTTATTTGGTGGTTTTGGTTGTTGGGTTTGGGCTTTTTGTTGCTTTGGGTGTTTGGTTTTTTGTTTGTTTTTTTTTTTTAAAGTAACTCAGAAGATCTTACTGAGTTTTGCCTTAGGATCTCTGAAAACTATCACTGACGTTTATAAGGTGATTGTTAAACTTCTAAATTATTTTATAAACAGTCAAATTTCTGTGAAACAAGAGAATTAAATCTCAGGTAAATGTCTATCTTAGCCAGTGGCTTTCAGTTTATATATGTCTCTAGGCAGAAAGAAAATATATCCAGGGACAGAATATATTCTGGTTTAAAAGGGTGGTGATTGTTTTATGTAACATAAGCTGAAGTGCAGATCTGAACTACCTCTCTATGGAGCATTGCTGCTAGTCCAGCACTGTTTGAGGAACCATTCATCATTCTTGTCTTCTTCAGTGAACTTGCAAGCCTGTCTAATAAGGACCACACACATAATCTTTCATTTATGTAATGGTCTATTTATCAATGTGAGGCAAGAATTTGACCTTATTATACAAACTTCAGTATTCCCAAGACATGTCAAGATCCAGTTTCCTCTTGCAGCTCAGCCCTTTCTAACCCATTTGCATTTTCATTACACTTTTCATTATGTAGCTAATTAAGCCATGCTCATATATAAACACCATTACACAGTTTACCAGCTAGTGAAAAGTTCTCTGAGATGGAGATTTATAAAGATATGTATGTATTTACTGATACATTGTGTATGCAGCATGGATTATTTTTTTTAAAGTAGGTTGTAGTTGGTTCACATCATAATGACATTTTACTGATGGCATTGGTATAAAAGCAGAGTATCACAGTCTGTGAGAATTCTCCCTCTGGAAACAGAGTGAGAATAAATTAAAGTATTTTCGTTCTTTCTTGGGTTTTGTGCCCAAATCAATATTCCAGAAAATACAAACCAGACAATATTGAACTATCATGTAGAAGTTGTAGCTAAGCTTGGGTTCAGCTATGAAAATCAAACCACGAACAGCATCTTATTCTGTGCACAAATCAATCCTGACTTGGAATGATATTATAAAATCTTGTTCCCCATGTGCATGTGTATCCTTTGCAAGACCATTAAAGACAGCTAGATAATGTGTACACAAGATGACTTGCGACATGCATACCTGCACCTTTGTTAAACCTGGGCTCTTGTTTGCATCTGCTCTGTCCTGCCTCACATCACAACAGCCTCTCCTTGGTTTATATGTGAATTTTTAATTCAGAGGTTTATATGAACATAACTCAATTCTTCAGGCAAGAGTCCGAACACTGTGAACACTGAAACAGAATTTGCTTTACGAATACAAGGTTTGTCTGTCCATAGTTACCTGTTTCCAGGGATTCTTGAATCTGATTAATTAAACTTCCATGTTTCTTATTTTTCAGTCTTCTTAGCAGCAGCATTGTATGCATTAGGTTTCTTCTGCTGGCTTCAGATTACTCTCTGGGGGGATGAATGACAGTGAAGTTCAATTTGTGTTAAAGAATATGCCTTGTTAGAGTATATTTTAGCTACTTACTTGACACTAAGTCATTTATCTTATTCATAAGGGGACAAGGTAGAAGGCCCACATAGCTGAATGCTCCAAGCCAAGATTGAAATATGGAGTAGTCTGTTGGATGTAATGTAATGTAAATATAAGACACTAGACTTTCCCATTAAAGGAAAAAAAAACAAAACAACAATGTATGTAATTCCAAGTATAGAACAAGTACCTTGGGGTATTGTGTTAAACCATGGAGTGATTACTCCTGTGTGTAAAGTACATGTAAAAGACTGCAGGACTGGGACGTGTGCTACCCTGTTTTCCAACACTAGTTGTGGTTAGAATAATCTTTTTTTTGTGTGTGTGTGTCATTGCATGCTCATGGGCATGCAATAATGAATAAAATAAGCCCACTAATATAATGATATACTGCAACTTTGTCTCAAGCACAATTTTATGTCTTGGCATGGGGAAAAAAAATTATAAAATGCACAGAACAGTTTCTTATCACCATTTGGGACCATATGCTATGATGGTTTGTCAGAACTCCTGAAGCTTCAATGCCTTTCCACCTATTTCTTCCACCTTCCCCCCTTTGTTTTATTTTTAACTTTCAGTTTATTGTTTTTAAAATTAGTGAGGTAACATTGCTACTTCACGAGAGGCATTTTATACCATTCCACAGTGAAAATGGCAGTCTTTAAAATGTTATGCTGTTACTTTACAGCTTTTAAGATACATACATACAAAACCAATGTCATGAAAGTTTTTAACTAGACAGAACAGTTTCTAAATAGTCATGGGGCAAAGTCCTGGCTCAAGCCTCTTTCAGTTAGTGAACTCCCAATTAAGCTGTATTTCATTAAGAAATAGAGAGTTACATTGTAATAGTTTTACTTTAGATGGAAGTATTGGGAAGCCATGAGAAACCTTAAAACTTGATTCTGAGTTTTACTTCCCTACATCTGTAGAAAATTGTCTCAGTCTCTGTTGTTATAATTAAAGCTTTTGGGTCAAGAACCAATTTTGGTAAATGTTACCTTTTCATATACGTGGATGTTTTTTGTAAAAAATGTATAAGGATCCAAAGAAGAAAATAATTTCATATGTATAATTTACTTTTGGCAATTGTTCAGAAATAAGGAAAATTTAAGGTTTATTTCAGGAAAAAGGGCAGGATTGTACATGTAATTCTTCCTTCTATAACTGTGTGAGGTAATATTTGGGGCATTGGATTTCCCTACAAGGTTGGGGTTTTTTCAGAGTGGAGAAAACTGGAGAACCAAACCAGGTTCTCTCCACTGTAGAAGAACATGGTAAAATATTCATCAGTAGGGAAGATAAAAAAGGACCAAAAGCTGAGGTTCCTTTGAGATATTTATAACAAGAAGAAAGAAAAAAAAAAAAATTGGATTATCATTATTTTGAATATTTTAGTATTTCCAGGCAAATGCCTTGAGTGAAATACCAATATTTTGCTAGAAAAACCCCAACAGCTGGTGTAATTATTGCAGCAGAACTTACTCCTGATTCCTCATTTTCTTGGTACTGCTAACATTCTGAAACTTTGTTTGTCTTGAAGTTACATACAGTTGATCTATATCAAAAGAAACACAACTTTTTTAGGTTTGCTACAATTTGACTACTTGTACAAAATTTCTTCAACCACTTATGAATTATATGAATATGAAAAACAAATATAAGCTCTTTCTTATAATCCTAATTGAGTTGTAATACTCTCCCACTGGGTACTTCTGTATCCCTTTAGGATATTAAATCCCTTAAAAAAAAAATCTAACCCCTAATCCACTTATTTTCTTTTGAAAATCAAATTAGGCAGTCAAGTGTACATTCAAATACCTTTGTCATGTTCTGAAGACTGAAATTGCATGTCCTGCTTAGCTCATGTTTGAGCTTTTACCTTTGTTGGGGCTACCTCTATGTGATCATCTCAGCCTCATTTCTTCCTCCCTCCCACTCAAGACTACCTGTTGCCTTGCCTGTGCTCATTGTGGCTATTTGGGGAAAAAAGTTGTTTTCTTTGATGTCTGAGACAGCCCAGATCACTGATGGTTTCTTTTGATGTTGCAATAGTAATAAGGCTTTGATGGTAGTGATGGTCTAAGAGACAGAGGAAAACTAAGGTTTGTAGGTGGAGGTAATATCTCTTATTAGACCAAAGTGCTATAGCTGGAGCCTGTAATATGTGTGTAAACTTGCCTGCTTCTGTAGTTCAAGGTAATGGAAGTTATTACCTCTCCCTCTTAACCTGGTCCTATTTTCTTTAGATCCAAATCAGTAGGGACAGTGGCACTTAGAGCTGATGCTTAAGCCTAGCTCCTTTCATTTGACAAGGTCCCTCTTTCCTCACAAAGCAGCCAACCCCCTGAGTTGCAGCAGAGGGGCAGTAGCTCACTACCTAAAATAAAGGTTCAAGATTGGGAGGGAGGAAGGAAAGCCATGGTTTGGGAATGGGGTGACTCTGCCTTCCAGCCTGCTCCAAGGGCTGCATAAATTGCAAGAGGGTCAGCCCTTGGAGTGAATGCAACGCTGAGTGTACTCACATCTTTTTCTTAAGCTTTTACATCTGTCGTTATGCATGGAAATAAATCCTGAGGAAAAAGTGGAAGGCTGCAGAGAAAAAGAGCCATGCTACAGTGGGAAATGGGCAGCTTTCACTCTGGCTGGTTTTCTTTCTGTCACGTCTCGGACACACACTCCTCAAACTTCAGTTCCAGTGGAGATGGAAAGCATGCTCCCACTAATGCATGATGGTCTTCTGTTTGAAAATATCTGATAGCCTTTTTCCGGCTATGACTGCATGGATGTGGGTTTCAGAGTTGTCAATACAAAGGTTGGTGATGTGGAAACAAATGAACAAAATATTTCTCTTGGAGTTCTTGGGTCTGTGCAAAATGTATATAGAAAAATTGCTAACTGCTCTGCAGTTACAGGTAATGTCAGTATATGAATCTATTTGGGCTCTCAGCAAAAACAGTCCTTGCCTGTCAGAAAGATTAGAGTTGTATATTTCTTTGTAAGAGTTCAAATTCCCCATTGAAAGAGGAAAAGGGATGTCTGCATTTGGGCAGAGGAGGTCTGGTACAGGTTCTGACACACATCCAGGTAGAAGGGCTTGTTGTGACCGTGTTGCTGTGACACATGAGTCTTTCTTCTTTATACTTTATTGGTATCTGCACTGATAACCTGGCTGCAAACCCTCCTAACATTGCCAAGGCTGAATGAGCATGACAAATGGCAGATGTGACATTTAGCATTCAGTACAGCAATGTCTTCCTTTTATCACAAAAATCTGTCTTACAATCTCTTTAGCAAATGAGCTCCTCATGATATTTAAGGTATTTGTCCTTACACTCATCTTCTGAGGCACACGATGCTGTTTTACAGTTGGGTTGGGATTTGTTTGTAGCCATCAGAAATGTTGATGTCCAGCCTGAGTAGTCCAGAACTATTGTTAAGAAATGGTCTTCTGGAAAAGGTCCCTCCTGTCCTAAGGCAGATGGGGCAGTCACCTTTTAGAAGTGTCTGTCTTTCAATATTGACTTACAGAAGAAGTTTCTGCCATAAGATTAGACAACCTACTGCTGCAAGCTCTCTTGAAAACTGCAGCAGGCATAAAAGTATCCTTAGAAACCTGGTCCTGTGTTACTTTCCCAATGAAATAAAGGAAGCATGAGGGAGAACAAGGAATTGTAGTGTCCTGTGCAGTAAACACTGTAATGCTCACCAGCATCCACTTTGCTTTGGCTTTCAACCTACTTGAATAGCAACATACTGGTAATTATTGCAATATTGTGACACTCCTTTAGTGAATCTTATTTGTTTTCTTTACCTCTTTTCTGCTTTTCATAGAGGGGAGGAAAAATCATAAAATATGGAGGTATGCCTATACAGTAATGAGGCCATTTGTGTCCCATCAAAGTGCTGTTTTCATTCTTGTGTGGAAAAGATATTAATTTTATTACTGGCCATTGCCTGACAGGCCTCTGTTTTTTCTGACCATATATTTAACATAAATTACCAGCCTCAGAGGGGATATGACAGCCTGTCTAACTGCATTAAAAGGTGTTCCATGCTTAAAGAATAAATGGAATTTGGGCAGATTTAAACAAAAAAGGACCTTTTAAAAATTTACATTTCAATGTAGAAGTAGTCTTATTGGCCCTGAGTCATTCTGGTGTTTTCATATGCATTTCCAGCCCCAAGAGCACAGTGGTTCCAGTCCTGCCAGTGCTAGTTTGTTCTTTCTTAAAAGAGCTATGATTAGGCTGAATCACCTTCGGCCATTAGGTTTTCAATGGTCAAAACTCAGACTTGTGCCCAATGCAGAGCCTTCATGCAGGATTTCGCCCACATAGGAGTGCAGGTTTTAGGCAGTACCTTGTGTGCTCTCTAAAATCTTATGCTGATTGTGGCAGTCCACTCCAGCTAGACCCATGGGCCCTTCCTCTGGTGATACTGGCATGGCTTCTGCTTAGCCACCAGCCCTGGGGGTGTCTTGCTTGCACCTGGACTATTTCCCTTAAGTCCTTGCAGTGTTTCCCTCAGCACCCTGTGTGGGGTGGCTCTGCTGCCTTGAACAGGGCTCTTCCCAGCAAACTCTGTGCTGGTGAGAAGATACCAAGGGAATCTGGGTCATAAGTATACTCATGCAAGCTTTCATTACTTTCTCCTAATTATGATTGTAATTTTTTTTTAATCTGCAGAGATTTTTACAATTGTATTTAGATTCTTTATCTCCTTTGTGCACACTTATCCTTTGATGATCTATGCCTGGTATTAGCTACTTCTCCTCTAATTACAACTGCCTAATTCTTCAGCAAATCTTTTAAGGCAACATTAGTCAACTGAATTTGGAACAGAGAGCACCTGAGGTGTCTCCTGCCAACCCTCAGATTGAATTTAAATTGTGCTCCCAGAAATGAAAGGCAATTTCCCAAAGATTTTTTAAATTTAACTTCACAGCCTCTCAAGTATATTTTAGTTTTGTAGATCTCTAAAAGACAGAACCCTTTTTATTGCCAATATACTCTGCTCTTATCTATACTCAGTTTATACCAGTAAGGTAGAAAAGAATCACTACTCCATTAAACAACACTTAAAGAGTTTTCAGTAGCCACCTGGGAACAATAAATAATCTACAACCTTGTTGCAAGAGAGTGTATTTTATATACCCATAAAGAAAAGGTCTTTCCTGGCTAAAGTGTTGTGTGTTTTAATATGTGCTGATGATCTCTTTATTGTATTTATTTTATCATCCAAGTTAGGCACTTTTCTTGCAAAAAGAAAGTTATTTAACACTGGAAAAGAGATTTACTTTACAGTTTGATAGCTGTTCCTCAGAAAGCTTGCAACGAAAGCCTCGTGTGAGAAGACATTACAAATTCCAAACTCAGGAAAATACAGTCCTGTAGCCAGGTATTTCTGAACTGTCACAAAATTAAAGAGAAGCTTCCCTTTTAGTGTAACTCAATCTGGATCTGCCCTTCAGCAAATGTGCTGATTCACCTTGGTTTACATCAGATGTGCAAAGTTAGATAAAGGTTTAGAGTGAAATGTACTTTGCGTAATATGTTAAAAAGTAATTTAAGGGTGTCTGTTGCAGGAGATTTGAAGGTGCAGATGAATTAAGGACATATTAATTCATAACTTAAAATTACATAGCCTTTCTCTGGTGAGAGCACTCTCTGCTCCAAAGAGGAAACCTCTGTTCCAGTTTCCACTCACCTTTCCTAACTGAGTTTGGTACCATAAGCTGTGAACACCACAATTAGTTTTACTTTTCCTTGTGAAAAGTCTCTTTAGTGGGAATGCACAAAGGCACAGACTAAGATTCTGTTCAGTTTGTCACTTTGTTCCTCATTTAAAACTTAGAAAACCATGGTCTGGTGTACCCCACTGTAACATGTCTTCCAGAACTGCTTGTGGAGGGTTCATGAGGGTGGGCTAATGTGGGTGAGTAGTTTCCCTGAAAGGAGCTGATGAAGCACAAGTCTGTGACAGGAGAACATTCATGTCATTTTATAGTGTCAGACTGGTAGAAAAGAACGTAACATAGATGTAATTTGGCCTGAATGTATTGACAGTGCAGAACCATCAACTCATTTCATCTGACTAGTTCCTCCTTTGACAAGTTACTGTGTAAGTTGGAAGTTTTTCAATTACAGGCCCTTTACTGAATGTAACAGAAGCAGAGGTGTCCATTGAAATGAAAGCCACAGGGTTTTTTTTTTCTTAGCTCTCCAAACCTGCTTCTCCTGGCTACAAAGAAGCTGTATGTAAAATAAAGACATGAAAAATATTAGAAAACTGAGATTAGGTACACCAATGAAAAAGGGAGGGTGAAAGAAAACATACCCACCCTGAAGAACAAGATTGGGGGCTAGTAGCAACAGAGGAAGAGACTGAGGTTCTCAGTGATTTTTTTTTTTTTCTCAGTCTTCACTAGCACCCTCTCTCCCAACACCTCCCAAGTCAAAAAACTACAAGGCAGGAATCAAGGTGGGGAAGTCACTCCCATTGTATGTGAAAATCAGGTTTGTGACCTCCTGAGGAACCTGAACATACATAAGTCTATGGGACC
>JAAGNO010000965.1:0-29157 GCA_033439905.1 Ceryle rudis
GGGGTTTTTGTGTGTTTGGGTTTTGTGGGGCTTTTTTTTCTTTTTTTCTTTTTTTTTTTTTTTCTTTGTTGTTGTTGCTTTCCTTTTTTTAATTCCTCTTTGGCTGGGGTCCTTGAACACGTCTGGCGACCATTATTTAGGAGAAGTTACTTCAATCTGCATTGGTTCTGGGACAGAAGACAGGCTTTTACCCTCCCCCCAGGTTTAGTGGCCTGATCCTTCTTAGTCATCTTTCTTTTGATGTGTTTGCAAAGCTTCTAGCTTTCAGTTTTAACAAGTCATTGTTTCTTGCTTTGGCTTGCCACTTTAGGACTATGTTTTAACTTGTCTGTCTTCTCTGTTTTCCTTGAGAATATGTTTGGATGATTTTTTTGTTTTGTTTTTGGTTTTTGTTGTTGTTTTCATTCCAATTGCCATCTTTAGTCAGTTGCTGAGTCCTACTGGATTTTTTTTGTCCTTTTAGAATCTCTTTGGTGTCTTGTCAGTTCTCCTGATTCCCTAATATGGTGTGTCCTTTTGTATCACAAATGAACACTTTACCCTTTCAGTTTCTTATTTTTAACCAGCTTCCCTTTTTCTGTGTAACAGCTCTGTGCTTCAGCTGATTGCCCATAAGTTCCTGTATTTCTGTTTTGTACTGTATCTACTGTTGCCTTAAGATGGAATGAAATTTGGTGTAATGAGCCTGGCGGGACAAGATCTTTGGTTATTACCACATACTTTTATGTAAGCCGCTCTGGGTAGTACTACTTCTGGTGTATCCTTGCCGCCCTAGATGTTCAGCTATTTCACTCACAGTTGGCAGGGAATCCTAGAATGGTTCAGATTGGAAGGGATCTTAAAGATCATCTAGTTCCAACCTCCCTTCCCATAGGCAGGGACACTACAGCAGACCACGTTGCTCGAAGCACCAACCAAGCTGGCCTTGAACACTTCCAGGGAGGGAGCATCCACATCTTCTCTGGGCAGCCTGTTCCAGTGAATCACCCTGCTCACAGTAAAGAATTCATCTAATCTAATCTAAGTCTACCCTCTTTCAGTTTGAAACCATTACCTCTCGCCCTATCACTACACTCCCTGATAAAGAGTGTCTCACCATCTTTGTTGTAGGCCCCCTTTAAGTACTGGAAGGCCACTATAAGGTCTCCTCAGAGCTTTGTCTTTTCCAGGATGAACAACCATAACCCTCAGCCTGTCCTCACAGGGGAGGTGCTCCAGACCCTGATCATCTTTATGGCCTTCCTCTGGACCCACTCAAGCACATCCATGTCTTTCTTACACTGGGGGCCCCAAAGATGGATGCATTACTCTAGGTGGAGTCTCATGAGAGTGGAGTAGAGGGGCTGAATCACCTGCCTCAGCCTGTTGGCAGCACTTCTGCTACAGCCCAGGATGCAATTCGCTTTCTGATCTATGAGTGCATGTTGCTGACTCGTGTCCAGCTGTTTATCCACCAACACCCCCAAGTCCTTCTCTGCAGTGCTGCTCTGCTCAGAAATTTATAAGGATGATCTACTGCACACACAGTAAAAGAGAAAAGAATAGGAAGTAATCTAAACTAGTGGGATAGACTTCCATTCTTTCATACACCCCTTTTTCTTCTTCCAAGGAAAATTGATTTTATATTGTACAATACCAGTGTTTTCATAGCATATAATACAACGCTATACTGAATACCATGTCATACAAGTATTAACAGGACCTGCAATACCTGATCTCTCAGTCAGGTGAAACTTGGAAAATGGATTTAAATCCCCACAGCATGGGGAAGTTCATCTGCGTCTTGGATAACATTCATTACTATGTGAACCATAACTCTATTGGATGAAATACAGTATCACAAGAACCCCTTCTCCATTCCATTAAGGTGACTTACAGATTTGCATATACTACTTGGACACTTCATAGGGGGAATAGAGTGATGAAACAGGAACAGATCAAGAAGTGAAGAATTTGGAGGAACTGGATTTCATTGCTTAGGATCACCCATATGAGGCAGTCTAGCATTCAACAGTCTGCACAATTTAAAGATGCCTCTTCCGTGTGCCTGTATCTTTTTGGTTTAGTTGGATTTTTTTCATTTGTTTCTTTCTGTTTGGCTTTTTTCTTGCAAAGGGGAGGCTGATCATTCAAAATCACTACATTGTATGTCCTTGATTTATTCATAAGTAGCTTATGAATAATGCCTATTTTTTTTAAACATATTTGGTACTTTTGAGCTTCAGTGTCTATTAGTGAGGTGTTCTTCTTGATTATTTGACTTTCTCAGCCTTAGAGGAGAGAAACCTGATCAGGAGTTTTAATGTTAAGTGCATGTTTTATTAAAGTACTAGAATTTCTGAAGTTTGACAATTAATTGGTGGATAAAAGAGAACTGGCTTATGTTATTTACTTTGGTATTCAAAGGCGTTGTAAAAAGATTCTGGGGAAGAGGCTACATAACAGAAGTTAAGTGATTATTGCATGAGAAGTAACTGCCATTACATATCAAACTGTCTATAATAAAGCATAGAATTGACTGCAGAGTCTTCATCAAAGCCAAAATGACTTTGGCATGCCTTGGGGTTTTGTGTCAGTCTTGCCATTACTGTGTATTAACTTCACAGATGAAAAACATGGTCAGTGGTAAGGTAGGGAAGCCTATAGATGAAAAAAATGAAGGTAAGTCAAGAAAATAATTTTGTTAAGACTTCATCAAACTATGAAAGGCTGCACAAAGAAGATAACACTCCATACTAATACAAGTAAAATCAAGTGTAATGGAAAACATGGCAGATGAGTAACTTGTGGAGTAGTTCTTTCTATCCTAAATTGTGTCTTATGTTTGTACACTGAAATCTTAAAGGCCTCTTCCAAACCAAAGTGTCTTTCTTTCAACTTCAGCACGAGAAATGCAGTGCAATTACCATATCAGGATTTCCTTGAAGTGTCTATTGGTGCTGCTGTTACTACAGAGCATCAAGTCAGAAATAAAGCAAAAATTAATTGTTTGGCATAGAAAAACTTAAAGGAGTGTACTTTTTCATTTACCTCTTGCATCATAAAATAACTTGTGTTCACTTGGAGTGTAACTGTACTTGCTCTTATACTTGGTCCTAGCCATTCCTTACAGAGAAATGTTGCCTCTTGTATAATTTCAGTATTACCTGAAGGCAATAGTTGTTTTCATCAGGTGATATTGATTTATTAATAGGTTAGTGTAACAATATAATTAACATAATTATTAATAAATGTGTATTGTGGGTCTAGATTAATAATTTTGAAACCCTTGTTATTCAGTTTTATGAAAATATTAGGGAGTTTGAAAGTCTGTACACTGTATAGTTTTTCCCTTGTGGTCTTTTATATTTTCCTGTACTTGTAAAGTCAAAGTAGATATTCTGCAGTGGGAAAAGTTCTGTATTTGATTCTTTCTATGTTAACTTTCTTTTACGGGATCTTTCTTACAGTTTTTCAGAATAGAGAGCATAATTGTTACAGGATTTTTTGCTATGCAAAAGTGATGGTTCTGCTCAGTTTTCTTAAATTATCTTGTTTACTGTGTTTCTTTGGTTTGTTCAAGGGCATTGGGAGTTCCGGTGACAGATTACACATTTGAAGACTGTCAGCTAGCTTTGGCTGAAGGACAACTTCGTCTGCCTTCAGACACCTGTCTCTTAGAATTTGCAAAGCTTGTGAGAAGCCTTGGGTGAGCATATGCAAAATTTATAAACAATATTGCATTTATGAATATATATGGAGGGTTGTCATATTGCAGTTGGCGAAACACAAATATAAAATTAAACCAATACTGTTCTCTAGTTCCAAACAGTACCCCTAGATCCTAATGAGTAGAGTAGGTTGTAAAATTTATATTTTCACAGTTTAACAAGTGAGCAGAGTGTGTCTGAAGCATTGGTTCATGAACAAAACTAGAAGACACTTCCTGAAGAGGGCCATGAATACTGTGGGATTCCTAATATTTGATACAGATCAGAGTCAATTGCCCTTTTCTGTGACATTTGTGAAGGGAGAACAGTGCTGTCATAGCAGTCTTGTGACTAGATTAACACTATAATAATGAGGTCAGGGGGGTCACCCTTTTCCATGAAGTGCAAAGAAGTGGTTGATCTTGGAGTAGGTTACTGCTGGATGGACTTTCTATTGAAACTGCTTAGCTTAGTGTATGCAGTGTGACTCCTCTCTTCTATCTTCTTACAGCTTCAGTTCTCTCTGGCTTTATCTTTCAGAAAAGCTTCAGCAAACAGTGAAAAAAATACACATAAACCACGTGGTAGAACTTTTTGCTACCATCTTCCAGTTTTCTCCTGTTTCTTCTCTCATCCTTTTGAACAACTGCAAGCTAAATTTACAGCCTCATCCTGTTAACTGCTTTAATACACAAACACCCTTTTCCTTTTTTTTGTCTCCTTACCTGAAAGTAGAGAGCATAGCTTCATGTTTCCATTCTGTACTTTTATTTCCTTTCACTCATTTTTTCCTTCGTCTTCCAGCTTGTGTACATAAATGAAAAAAAGAAGAGAAAGATATATTGGAGAATAAGGAATGCAGGGCAGCATATGTTGTGCATT
Organism: Ceryle rudis; assembly: GCA_033439905.1. Classification (NCBI taxonomy): domain Eukaryota; kingdom Metazoa; phylum Chordata; class Aves; order Coraciiformes; family Cerylidae; genus Ceryle; species Ceryle rudis. The sequence goes on from JAAGNO010000965.1 coordinate 4,572, forward strand.
CAGATAACATGCATATAAAGTCATGGTCAGGACCTCCATCTGAAAAGGCTTCCAGTAGGATAGGAGAGCCTACTTTCCCTCTTCTAGGGGGGAAACAGAGATTGTTGATTTGTTCCAAAGGCTCTGAGTACTAAGAAAAAAAGGCAAACATAACAAGCACAAAACAAGCACAAAAAAAAACCCAACCCAAAAAAAAAAAACCCTACCCACATCTCTTATTATGCAGTTTATAATCCTGGGATTCAGTTTAATCCTCTTGTTAAATTGTCTGGCTTCTGTCTGCTCAATTTAAAGCTGTTCTTTCAAATTATGCTTTTCTGGGTTTTTGTTCTGGTCTCTAAAATGATTACATGTATTTGTGGGTGAGGTTCCCCACAACCCAGTGGTTCTCTGCCTGGTTTGAGCAATTGTATATTGGTGAAATGTTATCCTGTTTCGATTTGGATATATCTGCCAGTAGTCAGGCTATTGTGATAGTATTTTTCTGGCACAATTGGATGAAGATTGTAATATGACTTCATCTCTAATGCATGTTTGACCATGCATTTTGCTGTTTATTCAAAGGTTTTGAGGCCAAGAAGGCATTAAGATCATCCAGTCACATCCCTAAATAACTGGAACAGCAAATTGTATCCAATGGATTTTACATCCAGTTTTAATACTCGATTTTGTGCAATAATATACCTTCAAAGTAACATCAGGTTTAAATGTAAAATGTTTATAGTAAGGCTTGGTTTTGGTTTAGATTCTTTGAAATCAAGTCATACCTTGGCTTGCTACACTGGAGAGTTATTTCTGTTCACCTTATGCATCTCCAAGATTCATTAACATTGTCTATTAAATTTGCTTAGTCTGTGCTCAGCTGGATGGGATCCAATCCAGAAGCCATGCAGCCACAGCAGCGAGTTCTCATGCTTCACCTAATGAAGAGCTTGGGCTCTGCTAACACAGCTGTACAGCTGCCAGGTCACAGCTGGCTGAAACTCGGCTGCCTCATACTGAACTCCGTGGTAAAACAACTGCTGTATCAATGAGATCAACTGATCGTAGTCTCATCTTCTCGAGTTCTGCATTCATTACTTCTCAAGCAGTTACACTTTTGTTGAGCCTGATAATTTGTCTGACCAATGAGCTGATTACTAAGCTGATTTATTTATAGCTGATTTATTCTACAATTATTAACACCACTGTTTCAAGTGATCCTCTATGTGTATTTTGACTGGATTCATTACTGTGTTCTAGACACTGAAGTTTTGTTTGGATTTTGTGCCTTATTTAATAGGATTTCTTCTCCTTCAAGACTGTTAATACAGTAAAATTAAGTCTCATCTCCATCTTCTTATGAGGTGTTTTAGGGTAGTGTCCTGCAAGGAGATCCTTAAGTTCCGATTTGAATTGATTGTTTTATTGTATTAAACTTTTGTTCATTCTAATTCCTACATTCACTTTGCCCATGAGCTATTAGGACCTTCTAGCCTTAGTTGTTGCTCCCCTTTCCTATGGAACTGTGGCTTGGTCAGGCTATCAGTAGCTCCACAGAGAATTCTCAGTTTTCAGTCGGATGACTTTCAATTTTTCTGTTGTTGTTGTTGTGATCATTCTCAGTTTTAATTGTTTTATTTTCTGAAAATTAGAGATAATGTTGTCTTTCTTGAGAGAAAAAAAAAAAAAAAAAGCAAGCCATACTGTGTTCTACTTGCTATTAGATAAGTCAGGTCTTGTAGTAACCTGAAATTTTGCTCGAGTAATTCTAGTGGTCCAGGCCTTTTGCATCTTTTAGGGACACACACACACAAAAATCAAACTGATAGCTCATCAAACCTCTAGCCAGATTAAGGATCATCTGTTTGCTTATCCCATGCTTGCTGTTTTAATTATTTTCTCTGATCTCTTTTTTTCTTGTTTTCTGTGTACCCTTCCATTTAACATTCAGTATTGTGCTCCTATGTTATTTACTTAATTGCTCCCTAGTGGTTTTTGGTGTGTTTTTTTTTTTTGTTGGTTTTGTGTTTTGTTTTTTTTTTTTTTTTTTTTTTTTTTTTTTTTTTTTTTTTGCAAATCTTTCACTTTTAAATCCCTAGGTATGATTTGGAATATCTAGCAAGGGTTGATGTGTCTCACACATCCTTCTGGTTCTACTCCCCTATTCTTATTATTTGGAGTTTTTGGTGCAAATGTTCTTTAAAAATTAGGCTTTTTTTCATCTTTTGTTTTCTAATTCTTTTTTTTTTTTTTTTTTTTTTTTTTCCCTCCTGGAGACTAGGCAGCACTGGTACTTATACAAGATGGCACATTTTCTATTCCAGTAGGCTCGTTGGCTTCTACTTGGTGCATCAGAAGAAATAAATACAAAAAGTACAGCAAGAACATTACATGCTTTTCTGAGCCTGAATATTACTGATGTCTTGTACCCATGTGATGGGTACCAGTGATGTCTGTCCTGGAAAAATGTTCTGCAAACTTAGCAAGCCTTCAGGGTTTACCTCCTTACCCATTGCCTGGCCCTGATGAAATTCAGTGTTAGTAAACCTACTTGTGTTGAATCAATTCTGCTCAATTCTATGTTTTGATAAGAATAACCTGAATTAAACAGCAGTTCTATTTTGACCACTGGTCTCCAATATTACTGCATTCAGTTGACTGTAAGGATCCTCCTAGGCAATGCCCCATAGACTTGTAAGATCTGCAAGGAGAAGATAATTATCTCATATGCTTGGTGCCTGACTGTTCTTGCTCAAAAGCCTTTACCACCCAGACTACATGGCCAACTTCTGCTGTCCATATGTGCCTGAAATGGTGGTCCAGAATGTTAGGTAGAGCTTTTCATTCCCAAAGTAATAACCTCTCACAGCTAAATCACAGTGGCATGACTTCACAGTGTTCAGAGATCATCTACAACAAGGAAAAAAAATGTCTGGAGCATGTTGTCCATCTGCATTCACAATAAAAGCAATACTGTCCATTACAGGAGGTGATCACAGATCAGGCTTAACATGGTAAATACCAACCATGAAACCCCTGTCTTGTCGATCAAGGCAGGGTGTACCAGAGCATTCGGAAGGTCAGTTTTGCAGCTGCTGAGTGTCCTTTCTCCATTACAACAAGAAGTTGCACAGAAGTATATGAGCAGACATAAAACAATATATTGTGCTTTTTCTGGCTTAGGGCATGTTTCTCTGGTCTTGCAGTTTACAGTAGCTAGCTACAAGATCCAGCTGTTCTTATACAACTTCCATCTCTGTGAGACACTAGAAGATTTTTGGCAGGTTCCCAGCATGCAGAAAAGGAGTTTGTTTTCAAATAGTCAAATGTACCTAAAACTAGCTCTGAGGAGGTAAGACATCTCACTTGCTAAAAATAGCAGTAGTTACGCTGAAAATATCCTACCTGTGAAGTCTGCTGTGAAGGATTTAATGTTCAGAGCAGTTAATCTTGAAAAATATCTTTTCCATCTTCAGGGACTCAGGAATGACTTTTTGTTCTCTTTCGTGCGCACTGGCCTAAAAAAATCAAGCAAAACACCCCAACAGCAAATAATCTTATGTATTTAATAGCCTAGATCCTGCATGGAAGCCATTAAGTAAACAAGTATGATTTCATTAGTGAAATGACATTGGCTTTCTAATAGCCTCCATTGGGATAAAAGTAGCAATTTTAAAGGAATTGAGATATTCATACCATTTCACGTTGTTTTGGAACCTATTACGGGATTTAGAATACGTGGCTTCAAAAGATTTCATCATAAGTAACTCATGGTCCTCCACACATCAACTACTTCCTGATTCTGAAAGGGCTAGATAGAGGGAAGAGAGCCCACCTTGGATTATCAGAAGTACAGTGCAGTCATACTCGAGCTGAAGCAGTGAGTTTGCCTCACTGATCGACTGACTCTTTTTGAGATTGGCTCATGTCTCATTCTGTATTTACAAAACCCAAGCCGCAAGATGTCTGTAAGAGTCATAAGCAATCCTACTTTCCATACGAGGTTTTGCCTTCACACTTTGTAGCTTTTCAGACTTAATTGATTGGTGAAGTCTCAGCTACTCCAAACAAGTACTCCCTCGGTTCTAGAAGGTGAATTTTGAGTCAATTCATTGCAAACCAGATCTCTGATGTAGAGACAGACGTTAGACTGCATACTCTGGAAGTGGTGGCTTATCTCAAGGATTCAGATGCCAGATGCCTTCATCCTACAGCTAAAAATCCATTTCGGCTACTACAGTGGGGATGTATCATCTGCAGACACTTCTTACATGTAATCCTGCATGCAAGAAGCTGAGTTCTGTGTGCATCTCAAATACTTCATGGATTCTTTGTCGCTTTTGCTACTTTTCTGCTTTACTGTGGAAAATGAATGTTTGCAAATGAGTGTTTTATTGCTCTTTTTATACTGTCTGGGACCAAAATTTAAGATAGGTACTTTAACACCAGGACAGAGAACATATGAATATTCTGTAGGGGCCATGGGTCTCTGGAAGAATTTTTGCATGTTCAGGTCTTGTAATTGAGAAATACAGGGCTTGGCCTTCTTTAGTTAGTGCGTTTTTGCTAAGTCAGTTTAGGTAATGGCAGACAGCGTAGTAGTTACATTTTTACTTAAAAACAGTGGTTTTTAGGGAGGGTTGTTTCAGCAAACAATCAAGGTCTGGAGCTGATATATCTGATAATCTTCTTATCAGAAATTCTCTTATCCTTTTTCAGAAGCTCCTGAGAATGCTGATATTAACTATTTTATTTATTCTGGTCACTGAGAGGAAGCTTCTGAAGAGTCCCAGCTGCAGTCTGGGAACAATTCTGGTGGGAGCTTGTGAGTTCTGTAAATAACTGCTTTTCCTTGTCTGCAGCAGCAGACAGCAAACAGACAACTGCAGAAAAATATTGCAGTAGATTTCATTGGCTTCTCTTGTGTTCAGACTGGAAAGTTTGGAAGCACACATTACCCTAAATAAGTTCAGAGGAAACTCCTGACCAAGATTTGGCTGATGTTGTATTAGTGAGGGAATTTACTTTTCCCCACATACCTGCAGCACTCATTATCATCTTCCCAGTAAGACACTTTTTTCAAAGCAAAATCAGGAAGCTTAGCTTAGCAAAAAAAAAAAAATAACCCTCCAACAACCATGCAGTAGATATTTACATAAACATACAGCCACTCATTCATCACTCAAAATCTGGTTTTGCAATCGGAAGGACTGAGGGAATTTCTGGAGCTGTGTTAACTGCTATAACTTTGTGTCACATTGTAATGGTGTCCAACTCCAGACTGAATGTGAAAAATGAGGACTGACAAACAGGATTAACAGTATAATCACGGTTATGTAATCCCTGATTTCTTCTAGGCAATATGCATCAGGTCTTTCCTGTTCAGTGACATTAGTAAATTTGGAAACATAATTGGTTTATGTTACTGTCCTACAATACAGACATTTTCAGGTGACCTAAATCCCACCTAGTTCTCCATGCCTGGTATTTATTAGCTACTTCTAAACTGTGTTTCTTGTTCCTGTTGAACTGCTTGCACATACAGCTTATAATCAAGGCAGAAGGAATGACACAAGTTTATCAACAGGGTTCCTAAGTCCTTGCAGTAATTTCTAATACAATTCAACAACTAATGGGAGATTTAAGATTACAGGTATACACTATTTTATAATAAAATTGCTTAGTAATTCTGATTCCTGATTTTGTAGTGTTTTACACCACTATCATCCATTGCTTCATTTGGTATATTGAAATTTATATTGTTAAAGCTGGATTTATTTTTAACATGTGCGAAAATAATATGCTTTCTAGGCTGAAGCCAGAAACACTTGAAGATGATCTTGATAAGTATGCTGCCAGTGCCATGAAAATGAAAAAAGAAAAGGTTGGTCTTGAAGAATTTTCAGCCTACTTGGCATTTCCAGTTTCTCACACATTAGAAAGTATGTTTGCGCTTTTTGATGAGGTAAGAAACAGCATCACATTCAAAAATTGTACTACTTCTGTTAAACTACTTTAACCTAATTCTGTTCTAGATGAAGTCACTGAGGCCTGATTTCAGCCAGTGCTAAGGGTTTTTGAGCACTTCACCACAGTGTTTGCTTCCTGCATTTCTCTTTCAGCAAGTTAAGAGCACCTGTCATCAACTAAATAAAGCATTCATTCAGGTTGAAGTTAAAAGGAGTATCAGTTGGACAAACCCCATTTTCTTTCTAGATGCAAAATAATGAAGAGAAAGAAAGATGGGTTCAGGCTAAACCTCTGCTGGTGCTTGTTGCAACTGAATGCAGTGCCTGTTAGCTGATAGTTCACTTACCCTGTAAATAAATCACTTGTTCTTCTAGGATGCCTGAAACCTGAAGGACCTAGGAACTCAACAGATGAGTCAGTTTTCATTCCTTTGGCAATCAGTCAGAATGGGGAAATGACTACTGTATTTGTATGAGGTGCTGTTTGTTTCCTGAGGTGGATATGTCCACAGTGTACTTATACTCTTAGACCAAAGAGCAGATGTCATGGTCAGGGCTTAAATTAGGCTACCTTGCCCTTTGGTTCTCTAATTTTATTTTCGACCTAGTAATTCAGATGTTTTAGTGTAAAAATATTAAATATACAAGTGAAAGATGACAGTAGTAGCAGTGTCTTCCAAGAATATTTGAATTATGTCTTCTGACTGAGTCTCTGAAAAGGGCCTGCAGAGCTTTGATGGCCCAGGTTCTTGCCCTGATGTACTTCCATTTTAGCAGGACTGCTTTTTGCAGTGGCATATATTTCTGAACATTCTGCATCTTTAGCAACTGTTAGTTATTTATGAAAGTTCTCAGACAAATTGCAATATCTTTGAGGTGAGATTTTTTTTTTCCCCTCACAGAATGAGGATGGCACAATTGACATTCGAGAATTTGTCATTGCTCTGTCTGTTGTCTGTAAGCCATCCAAAACTCTGGAAACAATTCAGCTGGCGTTTCAGGTAAGCAGCATTTTCTTCCTCTATAATAAAGGAAACTCCCTCTATATAGTTTACTTATAGAAATTATTCATACTGCCATTAGGCTTAATAGACGTTTGTTTGTTTCACATGCCCTTTTAATACTTAATTACATTTTAAAATATTATTAACTGAAGGTAGGTTAAGAGGTCATATTTAGAGGGAATGCACTGCAAGCTTAAGTTGTGTGAAATCATGGAAGTTTGCAGTTTGAAATTTTTCTCTGTGGAACTCTGGTAGAATTCTTTTCAGCACATGGATTCTCAAACCTGAAGTCCTTTGTATTGATTCCTCTGAACTAAAGGCTAATGAGTTGTGCTTACTACTTCTATAATGTTTCAATCAAGTCTTATTTTTCAAGTTAATAAATTATTTAAAACCTTTTCCTATAGGTTAATAGAAATTTGGGGGGTTTTACCCCTTCTAATCTTCTTGGTAAGACTTTTTTCCCCCCCTCTTAATCTTACCATGTTTCTGTCTCGGTCCTGCATTCTCTGCCCAGACTTCATGCTGCCCAGACTTTATGCTTCCCAGGAGTGCTGCTGATCTTGTTGTAGCTATAGTGGTTTGCTGTAGCATCAGCACAGATGGGAAGGGGACAGCAGAAATACCTAACGTTTGCCATTCTTGTGATTTACCCGACACCTGAATTTATTTTTAATAAATTTCTTTAATATTGTTATTTCAACACACAAACTCTGCCATATCCTGCATCATCTTTTCCCTTCTCCTTGAATTCACATGGTCTTTAGCATTACTGAAACTGAAAAGTGTTGACTCTTGATGTTCTCTTCACTAGTAAATGCATGGACTTGAGAACATTGAGTTGCATGGTACTACCTGGCAGCCTTATTTTCTGAGTAGTTATTTTTAGGTTATTCAGCATACTTGTATTATTCCCTTGACTGTGTTTTGCTAAAGAAATTAAGCCCTTATGAATGTTTACTGTTCACATTTATCATTCTTACACTTTGGCTAATACCAAACAAATTTCACAAAGGAAGAAGGAGCAAAAATATTTATTTCCTACAAATAACTGGAGAAATCTGCATCTACTAGCCACTGCTACTTACCGCTGTTTCCAAGGGAAAAGCAGAAAGGTCTCTGGCCTTACTCTATTTGATCTATATAATGGCATAAAGAAATGGTCAGGTGCTGTTCCATCAACTCTGTGTCTTCAAACTAAAATGAACAAGTGTAAAGTTAAACTTGAAGGTGGCTTTTGGACACTATTTCAGTGAAATTTAGATGTCATAATGCATAATGTGCGATGTACTTTTACTGTTTTAAAGGAAGAAAAGCTCAGGTTATTTTCTTTTTAGAAGCACCTAAATTTAATAAAACTCTTCTTCTCTATCTGCTCTATTCTTCAAATCAATACATAATTTGAGTTCCCTGATTAACTGTAAAATATTAAGTGTGTTGTAGATCATATCAATATGATGCTTGTGAGCCTCACCATCAAGTATCACCTTCTGACTACTTGATCTGTGAAAATATAGCTGGTTTTATTCAATAAGTGTCTTGTCCTTACCCCGCTTCCTGGCGAAACAATATGCAAGTCAGGTGCTATGGAGGAAAAGGCTAGAGTCCTGATTTGAGTATGAATGTTGACTTCCATGGAACTTGTTCTCTTTTTTTTTTTTTTTTTTATTCCACTAACAAGTTTAATTTCCCTGAGGTGTGCTATTTCATGACAGCAACTTCTGCTTGTGTGAAAAATACATCCTTGTGCCTGTTTTGTTCAATCTCATCATGTCCCACCTTTTCAATGACATACAGAAACTAAAAGGAAGCTTCCAAAATACCGTATGTTACACGGTTCAATATTTGCAGTGTCATGCTTGAGAACAGGACCAGGATGTTTCGAAAACTCTTCTGTCTCAATTTCCATTGCACGGGCAAATTGAGGTTTTTTTAGAAAGTTTAACGAAGCTGTATTTTTTACAGATGATTTCAAATACTCAGGTCCTTTTTTTCAGGGGAAAACGCTGCATATATGCAAAGATAGAATGAGTCTATGAACAATTAGGTTTAGTTATCAATCCCCTGTCAGGAGTAAAACTAACTCATTCTGTGAAGAAACTCATCGCTTCAGGACATAAAAATATGCAAATTCCTTTTTTTCTAGAATAAGTATTTGTAGAAAATTGCAGGCCTGTCACTGTATGGGCTAGGATTCTGCTGATTAATACACCGCCATTTAGATGTAGGCATTTTATGCAAACTGACTTGTCAAATCAGATGGATTTTGGTCCAAGGAATCTTGAGTTTTACATCTAACCATGTGGAAGCAGTGTGTGCTCTAGGCTGACCTAAATACATCTCCCGATTGCACGGACTCTCTTGGAATTCAGGCAGTGGCCTAAAAGTTGTTCTCAGTTACATATCTGCAAAACTTGTTAAACAGTCTTCTCTCTGAAATTCCAGTGGTTAGGCATGTAAACGTAGCAGGGTTTTTTTTCTGAATATGGCAGAATTTACTTTTTCAGTATACACAAATGAACTAATAATCAGTGCTGTCTTTTACCCAGGCTAATCAGAAATCCTCAGTAGACCACATCAGTCTGAGTGACTAGAATTTCCAATACCAGATTTAAATTTTGCACTTGAGTATGGTGCTGCTTGTAAGAGTTGGCATTCAGCTTTGCAATGATTTATCTCACTGTCTTGATTTGTAGCTGTACCAGTCAGAAAATGGAACTATAACAGAAGAGGATTTAGCTCACATTCTGAAGACTGCCATGGGTGTGTCACAAATTAATGTTACACATCTTTTTAGAGCTGTAGATGAAGAAGAGAAAGGAAAGATTACATATGGTAAGTATTTTGAGCAGATCTGAACTGTCACAAAATATCAAAGTTGTCTGAACTCATGCTGATATATAAAACAGCTATATTTTTAAATGTTACCTTTTCTGTTGGCATCTCGACTTGAATATTGCCAAAAGCACTGCAGACAAAGTAATGTTACATAAAAAAAATAAATTCATCTTTAATATCAGATGTCATGCTTACATATTCTCAGAGGCTTTTCCTTCTATTTTAAGTTGGACAATACCTGGATTAGCTCTTTGAGCATGTTCTGGTTTGTAACTTCCATGTATATGAATATGTATTTTTAAGAAAGCTGTCTTAGCTCTTGGTTTGTCTCTTGTATCTGTTCCCCACTGCTTCTGCCCTTCCAGAATATAGGGAGATTTAAGACTGTCTATTCCTGTAATAATTTCTCAGACTGTTTGAAAATGTCATGAGTGTCTGTGGGGAGAGAAATTGAGGGAGTATTAACCAGGCTGCTCCCCTGTCTGTAACACAGGGGATGTGGAGGGGAGAAAGTTGCATTTGAACAACTGAGGTCTAGGTGAATAGATTATGCTGGGAATGATACAGTGCCTATGTGTTACTTCAGATTCTTCATCTGTTACACAGTAAGGTTCCAAATCTGCTTGTATCATTTAAGTATGGACTGAGTTCCTTATAGCAAACACCACATCTCCAGTAGAGGTGTTTATGACAAACCCTTGTTTATTTTGTTTCATTCAGGATAATCAGCATATATTTAATTTCTAAAAATCTCACAAATTAAGGTGTGTTAGCAAATCACAATCTCTACACTAGTAATTCCAGTGTTTCAGTCATACCATACGTATGTAAAGCTTCAGCTACAGAATGATTTTAGAGTTACTGGAATGAGAGAATCATTGCCACTGCCTTCCCCTCTTTTTCCTGACTGCTGTGTCTTGCTTCCTTGATTCCTGCTGTACTCCCCCTTTCCTTTCTGTACCTCTGATCCATCCCATCCCCAGCATTTCCACATCCATCCTACGTTACTGCTTTTTTTCTGCCTCATTGTTGCTCCATGTTGTCTCCCAACATATTTAGGCAGTGACTCAACTTTTCTTCCCCCCCTCACAGCTCCCATCATCAGCTTCAAAAATACCAGCACAGAATCAAAGCTGGTAAGCCTAGCAGAACTCTAATTTTGGCACACCGCATTCTTTGAGAATAGCTACATTTGAAATAGTGTAGAAATGAACTCAGAGCAGTTCATGTGAGTTACCAAAGAATTGGTATTTTAACATCCATCTTTAATAGTACTTAGTTGCATATAAATCTGCACTTTGCCCCTGAGTGGTCATGGTATGTTCCCATCATAAGAAAATCTGGATCACTGAGCCACAGCAGTGGCCACTGAAGAGCTTAACTCTCATTTTCACTATTTTATTTCCTGCAGTCAAGAGTAGTCTTTTGTGAGGCTGAACAAAGTAGGATGGTGTTTACATCACATCTTTGAACCTTTGTTTGGATCTTTTACTGACGGAAGTGCTCATTTTATAATATAACCATTGCATTGAGCTTTAAACATATCTGAAAGATTAACAGTAAGAATAAATGTTCAATTTATTGTGGTGGAGAATTAGAAGATGAAAATAAACTTGTGCTATTACATTTCTATCTTTGGAAGTTCTTCCTGCAAATATTCAGTCTCTTGCCTTTCCTGATGATGTGGTAATGTTTCACGTACTCGATTTGTTGCATTTAAATACTGGGAAAGGAGAGGTGGAAAATGTGCGGAATACACTTTTTCAGAAGTCACTGTCCAACTTCTGAGAAAATCAAAACTTGTATCCAGTGGAATAGTACTGAGATGACTTTAGCTACACGCAGCAGAGAGGTCTTCTCACAAGCTCCTTCTTTCTAGGATGTTAGAATGTGAAACAGCAATGTTAAGTCTTCAATCCTATCTGTAAGAACAACCCCACCCCCAACATACAAACAAACAAAAAAACCACACAAAAAACCAAACCATAATCCAAAGTATCAAACATACATTGCTGCACATATAGCAGAGTCCTTGAAGCCAGAGATCTCATCCCAAAGGAAAAGTTCAGGTTGCGGGTAAACAGAATAACCAATAGCAAAACAGAGGTTTTTGCAACTACATCGATAATACTGTATCTGAATTGTTAAAAGTCTGGATTTTTGTGGTATGTTTGAAAATATACTAGTTTCTAAAGGTCTGTGTATTGTTGCAGTTCTCTTAAGCAGTGTGCTGTGGCTTAACTATTAAGATGCACCTTGATTCCAAAGCTTATCCTTTCACCACAATCTAGAGAGAGGCGAGAGTTCTCAATCTTATGATGTCATTCTGGAAAATTTGAATAAGTTCTATAGGCAGGCATTGCAAATTCTAGGAAACTGTCTTAAATGATGATGGAAAGTGTTCTGAGGACTGCCTTACTTGCTGATGACAAGAAGAAGGGATTGTAAGTGTTGTGCATTTCCCTATGGGTGAAAGTTCAGAGGTATCCTTAGGATAGCCACGGGATTATCTGATTAAGTTCCTGTGCACTAAAGTAATTTGTAGCTGTGGGGATCAAAAACTACAGGAAATTCATGAACATACAACTTCCATCAGGAGCATCAAGCAGTGGGACAGTATTTGAAAGGGAGGAGAAGAACCTCTTGAAGTTCTTGTAATACATGTGCATACATAATGCAAAAGGGTAGACAGCAGTCTTAAAGAACTCCACTTTAGGTGTTTTCCTCCTTTTTGTCCCTTTCCTTTTTAGTAGGGGCAAGAAGCAAAATTACTTTTTTCCCAAGTAAATGACTACAGTGATCTTCCAGTGTAATGGCTTTGCAGTTACTTTAAGCTCGAGCTCCAAGTTGAGACCTTTGATTAGAAGTAATGCTGGAATCACTCATTATTCCCACATCACCTTACCTCGTGTTTCAGATGAATGAGGCATATGGGATCCCAATTCTTTGGACTGTATACAACTTTGATAAATATTCCTTAATATCTTCAAGACTTGTTTCAGCAAGATGTAAAATGTCTACTTATTCAGATCTATCAGAAACATTATACTGTTCAATTCAGTCCTTCCTGGAATGTGAGGTTACTCATTTGGATCTAGTACTGATAATACACTGAGGGATGGATCCTGGTAGCATTGTCAGGATGCTGGTCTGGATAAGGACTATCATACTTGTGTGAACAACTGCTTCAAGGGATTTTCTGAATTGTTTTTTCTGAAAATTTACATTAGAATGACATCTACAGTAAATATTCTAGTCTCACATGCAAAAAGGACTATGCTTAATGTGGTTGTAAGAGCATCTTTGGTACTGTTGGTTGAAATTTTTATACTTGTCTTACCTTAGTGGGATTAACTATCAGTATTACTTTTCCAAAAAAAGGCTATTTTTTTCATGATCATTAATATGATGCATACATTATATGTTTCACAAGAAGGAATAGATCCTTGGGATGGGCTTAAAGTGTCCATGTGGAAAAAAAAAAAGAATGTTTTCATGCTCCTGCTGCAGGCCAGACCTAGTTAAGGCTGACAGCTGATGACTGTCTCCTTGCTAGCTGCAGAAAACCAACTTACTCAGTTGGGTTCGCTTAATGTGCTTAACTGTTTTGTTTCTGATGAATCAGTTTGCACTCAAGTGTTTCTAATCTATTATTGAAATGACTACCACTGTTAAGTATTTTAAATATTAAAAAAAAAATTCTGTATTTCTTTGTTGAAAAAGGTCAGATGAATCACATTCTTTCCCATGAGATTAAGAATTGAACTTGCGTTAAATATTATAGAAATAAAAACTTTGCTGTATGCATTTTCAAACATTTACGTTTGGTTTGTTTTTTTTCCCCTGAAGACTATCATTTACAGGATCAGCCTCTTGTACATACAGGTTTTTCAACATCGATGATGTTGATTTTCACGGCCTGAACATCATGAGCTTTTGTGAAGTTACAGGGTCCAAAACACTTTAGATGCATCTAAACTGTGGTTACCCACTTTTCTGCCTGTGGGAGGATGAAGTTATGTTTATTGCATTCTTCTCAGTTATCCCTTCGCAACAAGTCAGAGGCAGGGCCAACCTACAACTTGAGTGCTGCTGTGAGCCAAATAATGTTCCCTTGCCCTTTGCAATACTGAGAAACTTACTGTGGAAGGGTGGTGGAGTGGGAAAGCTCTGGTAGTTCCCTTCTTCCACACCAGCTCAGTTGTGTACCAGGAGGAACTGGATTTCACTCCTCTGAAAGACTATTCAGCTTTGATCTGCACTGCACTCGGGAAACCCTCAGCATTATCTGATCATGAGCTCTTCTGGGAGAACACGGTGAATTTGAGTGGGCTGTGTACGATACACTGTAGGTGACTGAGTTAGTGGTAATGTTCACATCCAGCTTTTTCCAGTGCCAGTTTACGTGATAAGAATAGCTTCTTATGAAGCTATTCTTGGTTCCTGTACAGTATCTTCTGCTCAGTTCATGTCTGAATCGGGAGTCATATGGGCAAATTGTGACAAAGCTTCAATGTCTGACTTTTAACACAAGATATTACTTCTTTGTGTTAAGGATTCCCTACTCCTTCAAGAACTAATCTTGCTTTTTTTTCTTATTAGTATCCAATATTAAATTCAGGGGTTTTCATAATGCATTACAAATTAATTATCTTCTGACAATATTATTCCCTTAAAAAAATAGGACTTCTAAATACTGAAATCTCAAAAGGCAGCAAGGGCATGTTTGCAAAAGACTTCCCACATTTTTAAGAAACGACTGCTGTGGCTGTTCATTGTTCCTCAGCTGGAGGAGTTCTGCCCTTCCTCCAGTGAACAGTGAGGTGCTGTGTCAGGGCATATAGTGCTCCTCACGCATTTTAATGCAAATCTGAGCCTGTTTACCCCTTCATCATACAAGCTAAGCTCTGGTCTGAAGTGTTTTAAGAGGGCTTAGATAACTCTCTGTGGCATCTCAGATCTGGAGATGTGGTAAACTTCTGCTGAGAAGCTAAAACAACCTATGGGGATAGCATTATATTATCTGCTGCTATTTTTCTCCAAAGTGATCATGTGATTATGTATGTGTAAGTGTTCGAATTTAGTGTCCTTCTGTTTCAAAGAGCTGATTCTGTGTAACAACTTTGTGGGTTTTTTTTTTTTTTTTTTTTGGTTTTTTTTTTAGATGACTTCTACAGATTTGCTGAATTGCACCCACACTTTGCAGAACACTATCTCTATGCTGATCAGATGGGAGCTGAGAGTGGCTTTGAGACTTCATCTCTTTCTTCTCCTAATGGTATCTGTACTGACTTCAGCCCTGAAAATGCTGAAGATAAAAACAAGCCCCTGCAGAAGAAACTGAATTAACACTACAACTGTTACCTTCCTCTCCTGGTGAGAGGATTGTCTTTTCTTGGAATTTTCATAAATCACTGCAACTATACAGCAAATACCCGTTTTGTGTGTGAAAGTTCTTCTACCTTGATACCGTTCTTTGAATTATATGTGCTATATTTAACATGTTCCAGGTTACTTTGGGGAAGGTGGTTTTACTTTTGTTTTCAAAAAGGTCTTTGAAAGGCAAAAATGTGAATGTGCTTCATTATTAATGTTCATATTTAAAAGGAAGCGGCACACTTATTTATATTCCATTGGCTAGTTTCATGTACAAAGTGTCGCACAGACTGTGCATGTATAAAGAAATTGTAGCTACTATGGTGTTAAGTGCACTTTGGTGATTAGTGTTTTCCCTAGTTAAAGGGATGTTTATTTGGGGCCAAACTTGCTGTCCATATTTGCATAGTCATGTTGATTTCAGTGGGGTTATTACTGAGCAAGGCAAGCATATTTTGGCCCTTTGTTTTGGTGAATAGTTTGGAAACAATAATGCAAAAACTTGCTACGGATTACTTTTTATTTTTGCTGTTGGATGACAAAACTGTTTCTCTTTCAGTCTATTCCATGGTAGAATGAAAAGGAAAGGCTCCTTATCCCTCACCCCAACACTTTTCTACTGTAATCTTCCGGATGCAATTAAACGTGAATTTTTTTCCAAACTGACATGCCACATACTGTTTGCAAATACGTGACAGAACCGTTTGTGTTTTTCTCTTATAATCAATTCATACCATGTCCATGCAACATTTAAATGGGAGGCGTTTACACAAGTGTTTTTAATCTAGATTTATCAGGAATCACAGGTTTCTTTTCTAGAAAGCCTGTATATACAGATATCTTAGCATAAAACACATTATGAAAGCTTAGTTGTATCAGCACAAGTTTGAAGAGGTTGCAGCTCCTTCAGAGGCCAAGCCAGCAACAAGTTGCAGAACATCCTGAAGAAATGCTAGTTAAATCTCTATAGCAACATCACATACACTGCATATAGCATATACAAAGCTTAAAATAGTTTAGAATTGTTTAAAAAGAAAAAAAAAAATGAACAAAATATGAAACAGTATTAATAACATTTCTTATCTTTCCTTTTGTAAAGCCAGATGCCTTAATTACCAATGGAGGTCTCAGAAAAATTTAGATTATTATAAAACCACCAAGCTTCACTGATTAGGAAATGCGACAAAAGCTTCAACGAGTGTGAAGGGCTGTCAACGGTATGATTCTGATGGCAACTCTACTTCCAAGCAAACAGAAAAATACTTCCAGATCATTTCAATAACTAACTTTGTAGGGCTGCACTAAAATCTGATGGGTTTGTGATTGGAAAACTGATGAGATTTTAATCTTCTGCATGTTGGAGTAATTTTAAACTAGTTCTGAAAGGGAGGAATTTTAGCAGAAGGTAATCTGTTTGTACTAAATGCTTTTATTACTTTATTTTTCTTAAATAGGAGGAGGTGTTTTAGAACACATGAGGGTATTGGAATGTGTCCTTAGAAATCCCTAACTGTATGTAGCAAGTCTCCAAACTGAAATTGGCTTTAATAGGAAGGATTGGGGGGGGGGGGGGAATGTAAGAAATTATACTTTCTTTGGAGTATTTGGAGGTAGGTCCTCATCTGGAGGTAATAATTAAACTTCTGATTTATCTAGATAACCATTCCAAGCTGGCAGGGCTGCAGCAGACTGGCAGACAAGATCTGAATTAAAACTGATTCTGAAAAATGGGAGAAACTACTTGGAAAAATAAGGCATGTGAGGAGCTATACTTAGTAGGAATAGTCAGCTGCACAAACAGAGGAGGGAGTCAGTATTACTGCATAAAACATCGTGGGGCAGAGATGGTATAGAATAGGAAAACCTGAGTGCTGTTAACTCATTGCTGCAGAAAAGATACTCATTCCAGTGGGATGCATCAACAGTGTACCCTAGTGAGAAATGTGGTATTATTTCTCAGTTACCAAGGTGTGATGGGGCCTTACCTGAAGTATCTGTCCATGTTGGGGCATCTGAGAAAGATGGAGAGTAGCTGGATAGAGTCTGGAGAACAGAAAGAACTCGGGGGGGGTGGGGGGAAAAGTGATAAGTATTCTTGAATCTAAAGAGGAGGATACTGAAGGAAAATGTGAAACTAGTCTTCAAAGTTGAAAAATTTGTATAGAGAAGAAAGGAGCTGTCTTTTCTCCACGTGAAGAGTAGATACAGGCTGTTTATTTAGAAGACAACTTCAGCATTAGGAAAGTTTCCTTACAAGTCACCTAGTTAAGCTGAGGAAAAGGGTTATTCCAGATGGGATGAAGAGCCTTCCTTCACTGGAGGTTTTGAAAACAGAACAGGCAGCTAAGATGGAGACACTTGATTTTGTTGATCATACCCCAGGGTTATATGCCCTGAGGTCTGTTTTCAGTGATTATACAGTATGTATTTTGGTCGGTAAGTAAGAGAAGGCACATGAACTGTGGTGTGGGTGTATCACACCTCCTCTACAAGACTTTTTATGGCACATGGCTCAAGGTGGCTGTCTAAGACAGTTGTTTTCTTCTGCTTTGTGTATGAGCTTGGGACTTTGAGAATTTCAGAGTGTAAGAGATGAGATATTGTTCCCCAAGACACATTTCTAAACAGAAGAAAAAAGGTAAGCTTAGTATCGCATGGACAACTTTGAGGCAAGAGAAGCTCCACAGGAAGAGATACTTAGTCTGTCCACATTGATAAAAGAGCAAAGAAAGCTGACTGAATTTGGCTAAATATGAGTGTGCCTAACGTGCATGTATCGTGTGTGTAACTTGGGGAATCTGAAAGTCGAGGGGTTCATATGGTTTCATACTTGTTTTGGTGAAGATGGTTTTTAATTGTGTAATAGCTGCACTTGTGTGCACCTGAGCTGTGTTGGGTTGAAAGGCACTGCAGCCTATGATGGGCCCTTAAACAGATGCTGCACTGCGTGGTGAAGTGGCTCTGAAAGTTGTGTGTGTCAGTGGGTTCAGTCCAGAGCTGTCGCTGAGGAAGGCTGGTGATCAGTGCATTGTTTGCTTGGTGAACAAGTACTCTTGGTGGACACAACCATTAAAAAAACCAAACAACAAAAAACCCAAACCACAAAACAACACTTGTATTTTGGGATGACTGTGTTGCTTCTTCATTTTGAGATTGTTGAATGAGATAGAGACATAATAGGATGAACGATAGGGTGAAGTCCTGATCAGCCTGCATTAAGGTATCATCAGATTACACATAATGTCACAAAAGTTGAGATTAATTAATATAATTTAGATGATTTAGCATGTGTAGAATATAAGGCTATAATATCAGACTGCCTTGTATTGTCAAAAAAAAGCCACCTTACCGTGGAGTGGTGAACTCGGCCTTTATCGAGGGCTGGGACCTGTAAGACGTTGCGTTCCTGCAGCAATGGTCGTTACAGCTGATCTATTAAACTCCAACTGCTGAAGTTGTTCAGTAGTTCCACTTAAGTAGCCTTTTTAAAGGCACCCAACTGTGGAAGAGCTGGGTTGTGACAGTCAGATTTCAGTGACTTGCTGCAGTGTCAGGGTAGAAGGGTTAGAAATGTAAATGCTTTAAATTAACAGAATACAAATGTTTTACAAATGCATTGTTTCAGTTTAACTGGTGATACTGTCAGCCTCTAAGTTTACGGGGAGACATATGACGAAATTACTTCGGTTCTTTGCAACAGTTTCACTTAATAAATGATCCTTAAATGAAAAATGCAGGGATGTGAAGGCATTTGACATTTCTGAGGCGCATTACTGCCATCCCTTGCCAGTAGAGCTCTTGCATCAGACTGAATTTTTACATAATGTATGATATCCAGCCAAAGCTTTACTATTCTGATAGAACTGAACCAGTATACTCTATATTTTGAATGTATTTTAAAGTAACACAGAAAACCACAATATGAGATACCTAACAGGTGGTTTGGGTTTGTTTTGGGGGTTTTTTTGCTTCATTTGTATTTTTCCAAACTATTATGTTTGGAAAACCCCCACTAAAGCCCAGCGAATGTTTAGGAGGTGCAGAGTTTTTAAACCACTGTCTCTGCCCCAGTAAGGCAAGTGCTATTACAGATTTCTCAGGAGTCTGCTGCTGTAAGCAAATACACTTAGAAGGCATTATAAGGAATTTGTAACTGGGTTGTGCATTTAGTTTTATAGCAATGAATTACACTGTATGTTTCAGTGCATTTACTGTAGCTAGACTCGTACTATGATAAAAAGCAAATGAGCTCGTGTGTGTGTACCCACTTTGAAGGTATAAATCCTTACACCACAAACATTGAAAAGGAGACACGTGCAGTAGGGAAGTGATGCAACCTCTTCAGTGGTGAAACTGCTAGAAGTTAAAAGTTAAGTTTTGTACAGAGCTGTTTATTAATATTGAAATGTGAACGGAGTAGGTTTGTTAGCTAGTTTAAGCATTGGGCTGGCTGGAATATTTTTTAGTTTATAAAATGTAGTAAACATTTTTCTGGAGAGGGGATTGTTGCACTTCAACGCTTACATAGCTTGACAGATTTTCTGAAGCAGATGTGTTTTTATAAATTTATGAGTTCCATTACAAGGCTCTCTTTGGTATTGCCATTAATTTATTCTTTCTACTTTTATATTGCCATGCAGTAAGTATAGCTTTTCATGTAGCTGTTTTAGGCACATTCTCTGCTCCTTCAAAAATGGTATTCTCATCTAAAGAAAAAAGCCTGGAATACAAGTTGCAGAACTTGAGCAGCACATGCTGTAGATCCCATGATCTCAGAAGAACACTCTAAGCACAGCTTTGCATATATTATGGCACTGAACTAGGATGGAGAGGAAAAAAAATAATTCTGATTA
This sequence comes from Ceryle rudis, assembly GCA_033439905.1. Classification (NCBI taxonomy): domain Eukaryota; kingdom Metazoa; phylum Chordata; class Aves; order Coraciiformes; family Cerylidae; genus Ceryle; species Ceryle rudis. The sequence goes on from JAAGNO010000965.1 coordinate 24,594, forward strand.
AAAACTGACCAAGTCCAATCAATTTTCCTTTAGGTCCGAGTGTGAGTCATAGGACCTTCTGAAAAGTTGCACTCTTGCTTAATGTGAAGCCTCTTTTTTTTTCTAGCAGCTCTTTTCATAAGCGTTCTAGAGTTAAAAAATGACAAAAATGTTGTCGAAGGGTTTTACGTTTGAAGTGTGGCTCATATTGAAGCATGGAAGTTCCCTGTGAACCAAGCACTTCAGACAGTTTGTTACTTTTTATGTATCTGAACTTAAGCTAAATTTAAAAAACAAAACAACAACAAAAAACCCCACAACTAATTAATCTGGCTAGATCCTTTACAAAAAAGGAAGGAAGAATAGGTCCAGCAGTTCAAAACGGAAGGTGAGACTTTGTCATCAGTGCCATTGATAAGAAGTTATTAATTAAATTAATAATTAATCATACCAGCAAAACTTCAAGATCTGTCTCACAGGTGAGCTGGAAGAGTTGAGATTGTCAGTCAGTTAATTTTGCAGTCCCAGCTAGGTAGCCATGAAGCCAGCTGTTCTTCAGTCAGAGGAGGATTTCTTGAAGGTACTGCAGCATCATGTATCCAAGTAACATCAAGGCCACTGGCAGCACAGCCAGTGAGGTTTCCTGTGCTCTCCCTGCCTTTTTCCTTTGAAGACCTGGGAAAAAAAGAGTATTCAAACCATGCCAGGAGCCTTGTATGACCTCATTAAAGGTAAAATCCCTCAGAACCGACTCAGAGGAACAAACACAATCATTCTGTGTTACAGTTAAGGCAGTGAACTGGGTATACCCATTAGTCACCAACACATTATGATCAAAGCGTGCATAAATTATATAATACTGAGGTATAACTACAGGGAGAATGAAGCAGCAGAGAGATCATCCATTGGACGTGACTGGACTTGCATCTGTGAATATTTCCTGCATCTCGCAGTGATCAAGTTAAGGCACTCTTTTTCTAGGAAACCTTCAAGATTTATTTCAAGATAGTAATTAATTTGACTTTCAGAAGTGGAGGTGTGATTTGTTTTGTAGAAGATAGCTTTTTTTCCCCAGATGGTATGATATGCTTTATCATTAATAATGGGATTAAACTGAAATGGGTGATAGCAAGAGAGCAGAGGATTTAAGAGGCTTAAAAAATGAAGGGTCTGTGTTTCTGTGAAATACGCAGACATCTTTTTTAGCAGATGACAATGCCTAGATTGTCTTGCAAGTACATTAAGCAAAATAATTTCACTAGTGTGATGGCAGCAGCTTGTTACTCCATGTTCTTCAGCAAAATAGCAGAGCAGAGTAGTCCTGTGCAGGCTAACTTTGTGGGCCCTCTGCAACTGCTGAAGAAGTATGTGCAGTTTTCAAATGATCAGTCTGGGAAGGGAAACAGTAGAATCAGCATAGCACAGACTGCGCCTGAGTAAGTTATTCGTGTAAATAACTTCTGGGGGGCGGAGTTTACCAACATAGTTGTCATACTTCTTCATTTTAAGCTAAATTGCACAGGACTGTGAACATCAGAGCTAATTTGAAGTTAGCTTGCAGTCTCGAAAAAGGTGCTGTATCATAATCTGTCAATACAGTGTTAAGTTTCATTTTTTTCACTTTAATCAAAAATGTTAAGCAAGAGAAAAGTCATTGTGACTTTTTTAATATTCCATTTTGATACTGTGAATGGGGTGTTATTTGCGAGTGCTAGGTCTGAGCCAGAGTCAGGCAGAGAAAAATCAGGCTGAACTTCTGGTCCTGAACCAGCAAGTAGAAAAGTCCATCAAAGCTACGCACAGCAGCAAAGCTTTCACTGTGCAGCTGGCCTCTTCCCACAGCAAAGGAAGACCTTTGCTGCCTCTTGGGCTGGAGAATTCAGTTTTCTGTATCGAGCTCTCACCTCTGCTGTCTGTTCTTTGTTGGTGTGTTGCAGCCTGAGGGACACCTCTCTTAAGCTTAAGTGATATTCATGGACTTTCCTCCCCGAGCTGTAAGCAGCAGGTGAATATTGAAGTCCTGTTCTGGTAATGCCACCCAGACTAGGGGCCCACATACTGCTTTAGCTTGTGCCTGCTGTTAAGAAAAGGATTGGTTTGGTTTTTTTCCCCACACTAACTCGCAGGTGTGTCCAGGTGACAGCAGGTCTTGAAAGAGTTTGACACTCTCCTTGTTCCTAAACAATAAGAAATTAAATTTAGAAATATAGTCCACTGAAACCTTCAATTGGATTGACTTCTGACTCACTATGTCACTTTCAGTGTGTGCCTGTTTACTTCCAAGGTCTGAATGCAGCCTTTATAAATGTGATAGCAAAGGCTCCTCATGGATATTGAAGAAAGCTGAAGCTCAGACACTTTTCATCCTACCATGGTACTGGAAATAAAATTCATCTGAGGATAGGTTATTTCTAAGTCTATGAGTGTATATGGGGAAAACCCAAATACATGTCTCTTACTTGCTATCCTGCATGAAGACAATTTTGTATTTTAAATCCTAAAGAAACTTGTAAAGATCTTGTATGCCCTAAGTATATATTTTTGTCTTGTTTTCTTTTATAATAAGGTTCAAGCAAAATACTTCTTATACTTCAGAAGGGAGGAATAGGTTAGGCAGTGCTGTACTTTCCAGACTACAAAAGCAGTTTTTAAGTAGACATCTAAAAATGAAATTGTATTTTCAGATAAGTGGATTAAACATCTCTCCTTAGCAATTGCGTATATTTAGACAAAAAGCAAAACCATTGCAGCTGCTTGTCTGTATGGCTGTTTGTGTTCGGTGATTTGTTTATATCGCTTTCTCCAGTTGCTCTAAGGGTATTAAGAGCTCCATATAAATCAGTAATGTTAGAAATAGAAAAGAGAAGTAAATTTCCTTAGAAGTAATACGCTTTGTTTCCTGGAGGAGGACCAAGTCTAAGCATTGTATTATGTACTATACAACTTCCATGTTGCGATGTTGTGCTCAAAGTATTTGGCATCTGCTCAATGGGAGCACTTTCCAAACCTTTTTGTAATTCCCAGCATCTCTCCAGGTGTGCAAGAAATTTATAATGTGATTGCAGGTCCTAGTTCATCTTTTTGAAAGAAGAAAATTGAGTTATCAACAAGCTGAGAAATAATTCAGGAAAAAAAAAAAAGCTTTTGACCTCATGAATGATTGTTGAACTTGCAGGATATAATTAATGTATTTTGGAAAAAAAAAAATGCTGCTATGGTTTTGGACACACTTGAGAATTAAAATGCAAAAGCAAAAAAGTTAACCTTTTAAATTATCAAATTCTGGAATTTTCTCTCACCACTACCAAATCCCAGTTAGGCACTGCCATGAAGAGGATGCTTTGAGTTGAAAACCTGTGCTGACAGAGCAGGAAGCTGTTCTACAGGAACTCGTTTGCGAGGCATTAGGCGCTTGTTCCATAAGTGGTGCAGCTTCGGTTGGCTTCAGAGCTGCTCAAGCAGCCCTGGTGTATTTAAAGACGCGCTGGCTGCAGGCTTTTTATGACAATAGCCCTTGGATATGCAGTGTAAATCTGTACCAATATATAGTGCTACTGGATAATAATGATCTGAATGCCTATTTTCTGCTGTACATTTCCCTCCTGTGGCTTCTACGGTCTGTGTACATAGATGATACCTTTGCACTGAACTGACTGTACTTTGTAGCTGAAAAGCAAAACCAAGCAGTGCACTGAAGGTGACTATAGCTTGTGGTTCCGATTGTGGAAGTACTTTTGCAGAATGAAAAGTACAGCTTCAGTGCTACAAATTTGGGTTTTATATTTTTATTAACATGCATGGAAGACTAAGGGTAATATTTTTTAAAAATGAACTTGATTTTGTACATTTTTCAATGTTTAAAATGATATGATTTAACCTTACCTCTGAACACCAGTGATCAGTCAGTTCTTAAAGGAAATACCTCAATTTGATCATTCTTTTCTTGATATCTGATAGGTTGTAATGGATTACAGTGTATGATAAACTGAGCCAAATGTTGTAAATGCTTAAAACTATGCTATGTAAGTCATATGGTGATTTACTAAAAGGGAACTAAATGATACACTCCAAGTGTTGATGTGCAGTGTACAGTCATGGCTCATTCTGCCCAACTGGACATTTTCCTCTTGAATGGTTTGTAAATTGAATTTTCAGCGTGAAGCCAAATTAAAAATGAAACAAAAAATGTTTGGTTTCCTCTGGACTTATTATTTTTAGATTTAGGTTTTTTGTAAACAGTAAGGTTCACAGTAAGGGCAAGGGTGCAAATTGTAGCTGTGAATAAGACTGAGCCCGTTTATGTTTAGGTGTGCTTTGCTGATGTGTTTCTACAGCATGTGCAGAACAGTGTTTGTTTACCTGACAACTGGGAGTGTAAAACACAGGGATATAAGGGTTTTTTGTCTGGGTTTGGGGTGTTCAGTGGGGTTTGTGCGAGTGTGGGCTTTGGTTTGGTTACTGTTGTTTTGTTTCCCTGAAGGATGACAGATACTGACTCTAGTTCAGTTTTCTGTGGTTGAAGAAGTATATTGAAAGATCAAAAACATTTCAGAAAAGGGAGTCCAGAAGTCTGGAGAACAAGGAT
>JAAGNO010000966.1:0-26012 GCA_033439905.1 Ceryle rudis
CCTGACAGGAGGCTGGAGGGAGGTGGGGGTTGGTCTCTTCTCCCAGGTGAGCAGGGACAGGACCAGAGGCAATGGGCGGGAGCTGCCCCAGGGGAGGTTTGGGTTGGCGCTGAGGAACAATTTCTTCCCCCGCTCTTTGGGGGTTGTCCGGGGCTTGGCCAGGCGGGCAGGGGCGGGGGGGAGGTCGCGGGTGCCCCTGGGGGGGTTTCCAGGCCCACGGGGGGGTTGGGGGGTTGAGGGCCGGGGGGGGGGGGCGGGATCTGCCTCTGCCCCCCGCGTGCCCCCTTCTCCCCAAAACAGCGCGATCGCGCTTCCTGGTAGGGGGGGGGGCTTGTCAATCAGGGGGGGTTCCGGGGGGGGGCGGGGGGCCGAGGTTGGGGGGGAGCGCGGGGGGCCGTGCTGGAAGCCGCGGGCCCGGCCGGTCTCCAGGGTGACGGGCATTACCGGGAGAGTCGCTTAAAGTTGTGTTACGCAACTTCTTTGGGTGTGGTGGGAGGTTCTGGCCCGTTACTGGGGCTCTGAGGGCTCCATAGTCTGGGTGACCCGTACAGCCGAGTTGTGCCTGGGCTGCACCTGAGCTGCTGAGGGTCAGGAGGTGAGGGAGGGCAGGTGTCAAAAGCAGAGCTTCAAACCCCGTGGGAGGGTGAAATCTTCTTATTTTTTTAAGGTCTCCTGTGACCCACAGAAGGATCCCATTGCATGGCAGGCAGCTGTAGGCTTAGAGTCTCTATCCCAGTCACACCCAGGCCAGGTGCTGTGTCAGCAGCTTTTTCTTTCTTCTGCCCAAATCATTTTATTTCAAGTCCTCTTAATGTGCATGAGGGTGCATGAAGAAGAGTGTGGCCAGCAGGTCGAGGGAGGTTCTTCTCCCCTCTACTCTGCCCAGCATGGATCCTTGTAGGATCCTCCTTCCCTTGGCAAAGTGTCTGGTGGGTTGTGATGGCTGAGAAAACAGGAGGTTGAGCCGCCTGGTGTGGATCAAAGAGCTGTGGGAAGTGCTGCTTGAAGTTTTCTTGAAGGTTTTGGATGAGGGTGCGGCCCACATGAGGGGAGTTGTTTTATTTGCTAATGTTTTCAGAGTTGTACAGAAAATGCAGCTGTAATGAAGGGTGGAAGTCAGGTGATTCTGATGTCACTGAAGGGTGACTGTTCTTGTCCCTTTCAGGGTTCTGACTCTCTTTGGAATTGCTTAGAGTGGCTTAGACATGCTGTAACACCTTTCATGGCCCAGGTAGTCTGACTAGCTGGTTTATGTCAAGAATGAGGAAGGTGAAAAATGAATCTTTGAGATAAATAAAAGCTGAATTCTTCTTTCCAGATTTAGGGGAAAAACCTAAAAATGATTAACAAATCTTTTGGAACGCTGTTTGGAGGCAGCACCAGCTTGGGGACACCTTCGACTTTTGGACAAAGTGAGTAAAACATCAGAAGTGACTTTTCAGTGCTTAAGGACCATCAAATGGAGGGGGAGATTCGCGGGGTTCTGCTGGGCTGTTCACATCACTCACTTTGCAGGGAACTGAGTTCAGGAGCCTGAGGCTTCTCTAAGCAACCAAGCTTTTAATCTGGGGAGATAACAGAATTACACATACAGTCCTTGAAATTTCCTTTATAAAAGGAGTGGAAGCTCAGGGAGCCGGGGAGGAAGGTTCTTTCAGTCAGAGCTGGATTTGTTGGGAATACTTGAAAGAAAAAAGCACGTCATGCAGGAGTGTCTTCTGGAGATACTCACTGTAAATCATGGAATCCTTTAGGTTCAAAAAGACCTTCAGGATCATCAAATCCAACCACTAACCCAGCACTGCCAGGTCACGACTGAACCATGTCCCCCACAAACACATCTCCATGGCTTTGAAACCCCTCCAGGGATGGGGATGCCCTGGGCAGCCTGGGCCAGGCCTTGACAAGCCTTGTGGGGAAGACATTGCTTCTCAGGTCCAACCTAAATCTCCCCTGGCACAACCTGAGGCCATCTCCTCTTGTCCTGTTGCTTGTTCCTTGTGAGAAGAGACTGACTCCACCTGGCTCCAGCCTCCTCTCACAGAGTTGTCAGAGTGAGAAGGTCTCCCCTGAGCCTCCTTTTCTCCAGGCTGAGCAAGCCCAAGTCCCTCAGCTGCTCCTCAACAGATCTGTGCTCCAGACCCTTCCCCAGCTTCCTTGCCTTTCTCTGGGGACATGCTCCAGCCTCTTAATGACCTTCAGGACATGAGGGGCTCAAACTGAACCCAGAATTCTAGGTGCTGCCTCCCCAGTGCCCAGTCCAGGGGTATCATCCCTGCCCTGGTCCTGCTGGCCACACTGATGCTGACACAAGCCAAAAATTGCCTCTTAAACTCTCCTGTAATTCTCTGAAGCAAAAGCAACTGGAGATGCTTCTGAGGAAAGAAACTCCCCAATGCCCTTCATACACAGAATTTTCTTCGCGCTGTGAGACGCAGACTGGACTGGCTGTTGCGTTAGTGTAATATTTCCTGGGGTGATGCAGTTTGAGCAGAATACGACATTAACAAACTATTCATTTCCAGCACTGCTGTAATTATTTTATTTTATAGTGTTTTCTTCCATTTCCAAACTAGTTGGTAATTTGATCAAAGTATTTGGATTTAAGTTATAATATTTAGTTTGTTTTAATCTAATTTTTAATTTTTATTAAGACTTTGTAACTAGTACCAGCAGTGGCGGGCTCTTTGGAACCACCGCCACCCGCACTTCCAGTCCTTTTAGGAGTACCTCCAGCTGTCTTCTTGTCCCCACCAGTATTCCCACTGTTCCCACTGGCACAACTGTTAAGTTTAACGTAAGTTCTGATTTTCCTTCTTATTCTTAATGTAGGAATACCTACATTTTGCAGTTAGATGTGTGAAGTGCGATCTTTGTCACCCGAGTCGCCCGTATGCAAGGACGAGGCGTTCTGAAACAATTCAAAATCACCCCAGTTAGCAGAGCAGTTGCAGGGGAATAGGTTGTATAATAAACTCTGAAAAACTAGACTTTTTTTCCTTTGATTCTGACCAATTTCTGACACACTGTGGAGCAATGCCCTTTCTAGACTAAGCTTATGAGGTTTACTCGCTATGTTTAAAGCTGAAGAGGTAAAACAGCTTTTGAAATTCAGCCTTCTCAGGAGGGTGGGAAGTGTCACAGAATTCAGAGGGGTTGACACCAAATGCGACAGCAATAAAGGTTAAAGACAGCTTGGAATGGGGCAAAATAAATCCATTATAAGTCAGCGTGGCTTTGGAAACATCAGTCGAGATGTGGAGGCTGATCCCCTGGGTTTCTTGAATGAGTTCTCTTTAAGAAAGTGTTGCATAACACCTAGAAAGTTCTGTTGCAGTTGAAAGTCACAGAATCATAGACTGGGTTAGGTTGGACTTTAAAGACCACCTAGTTCCAGCACCTCTGCCATCTTCAACTAGACCTAAGAGCAGCCCTCATGGAAATGAGGTAAAACTGGTATCTGCTGGAAAGAGGAATTCTTGTTCCCAAATACTTGTCCACACAAATCTCGGCCCTTTCCATTTCTAGACTAAGCTGATTTAACAGACTGAGACTTTCTTAATTTGGGATGTGGGCAGAACCATGACAATAGTTTGGGCAGTCCAAATGCCATTGATGTAATTTGAAACATGGGGGATAATGAAATTGAGAGAATTTGTATCACAAATTTAGGTAAAATAGCTGAAAAACTAACTGTGCTTAATTGTTTTGAGTGTTACTGGAATAAGTTCCACTACTGATTGCTACTGAATGTGCCTCGGCACTGGGTAAGGCCACAGTACAGGTAACATGAAGAGGGACCCCGATCAGGAAGCCGGCCAAGTAACGACAGTCACACCAATATGGCTACATATCGTTCTTGTTTATTGCTTCACAAGTACGTGCTTCTATAGTCTGTCAGGCCGTCCATGAACACATCTGAATTATTTTATTGGTTAACACCTACTTGCTACGTGTGCCAAGCCTTATGCAGCTTGGCTGACTGTAGCTGTCTACATACCAGGTGCACACCTCCCTTGCAGTTAACCCATTCTATTCAGGTTCTGTGCTTTCTCTTGCTCTATATCTCATACTATTATTTCTACTCTAAGCTTTAAGTCAGGGTTGTCCAGTCCTTCAAGAGCCACTGCAATTCCTTGATCAACAAGGAATTCCTCTACAGTAACAGGAATACACAGGGTTAGATCCTGCACTAAACTGACCTTTTAACAGCACCTGGAGAAGGTATTAATGTAAGTCTGGCTGGATTTTAAATTTGAGATCTTAACCTCTTCTCTTGCAGCCACCAACTGGTACCGATACCATTGTCAGATTCGGAGTCAGCACCGCTATCAGTACGAAGCACCAATGCATCACGGCAATGAAAGAGTACGAGAGCAAATCTTTCGAGGTCAGTGAGTAGATGTTCTGATGTGCTCACCTTGTTGGGCTGCTCCTTAGCGCTGCTTCAGTAGAGCTTTTTTAGACTGGAATAATAGAATCATAGAATCACTTTGGACTTTAAGATCATTGAGTCCAACCATTAACCCGGCATTGCCAGTGCACTGCTAAACCATGTCCCTTGGCACCACATCTCCATGGCTTTGAAACCCCTCCGGGGCTGGGGACTCCACCACTGCCCTGGGCAGCCTGGGCCAGGCCTTGATAACCCTTGTGGGGAAGACATTGTACCTCAGCTCCTAAATGTCCCCTGGAGCAACATGAGGCCATTTCCTCTTGTCCCATTGCTTGGGGACAAGAGATCTTACCCCCCAGCTCACCACAACCTCCTTTCAGGATTGTCTGCTTGCCAAGAGACAGAAGGTCTCCCCTGAGCCTCCTTTTCTCCATGCTTAACAACCCCAGGTCCCTCAGCTGCTCCTCACCAGACACGTGCTCTAGACCCTTCCCCAGCTTCCTTGCCCTTCTCTGGACATGCTCCAGCCTCTCAGTGTCCTTCTTGGAGTGAGTGGCCAATGGCAGATAATTGCACAATCTCAGACAAAACTTGTATGTTTAATATAAACTGGTGTTCCCAAACACTTAACGCTGAAGCCTTTCCCTTCAGGTTGACTTATTTGATACTTCAAAACAGGTCTTATACTCAAAAGATCTGAAAAAGCCTGGAAAATAAATCTGAAGCCCAAACGTGAATCTAATGGTTGCACTTGGTCTTAAGGTCTTTTCCAGCCATAGCAATTCTGTGATTCTGTGTGATTCTAAGTTTGGGTCTTGTTATGATGTCCCTCTTCTTAAAAGTCATAGAATCACAGTATGGTTTGAGTTAGAAGGGGCCTTTAAAGGTCATCTAGTCCAATCAGAAATGTTGGTGGTGTAGATTTTCTTGATACCTTCACCCTGGAGTTGGTTCGAATGCTGTGTAAATGTGCTCATAATGCTGTTCTGACCTTACCCTGTGTAAAAAGAGCATGTAAAGAGAACTGGATTCTTCTTACTAGGAGCTCCGCTTAGAAGACTACCTGGCAAGTCGGAAAGGGCCCTTGAATCCTGTCAGAGCGGGAGCAGCTGTGAGCTACTTTGGGCCTTCTGTTGCAACATCGAGTACAGGTATGGGACCTTTTGACTCTCCTGCCAACGCAACCTTTTCGTATGGACTGAATACACCAGCTTTTGGAACCAGGAAGTCCTATTTGTGCTCAGGGCTTAAAATTCTCCATAAAGCTATTTAAAATTCTGTACTGAAAAAGGATGAGAAAAACTGGTTTAGGTCCCAGATTTTACTGGTTATATCAGCAGCAGTGTTGAATCATCCAGCAGGGCTGGATGATTTTTTTTTTTTTTTTTTTCCCCCCATTTGAATGTGCTGAGTGTAGGTTTGGGTAAATGCTACAGGGTTTTTTGACAGTGTTTCTGTAGAATCATGGAAATGTTTTGGTTGGAAGAGACCCTCAAGATCATCAAGTCCAACCATTAACCCCACACTTCCAGGTCACCACTAAACCATGTCCTCCTACGTTGTAGGTCCAACTGGCTTAAGATCTTGGACAACAGGGGGACTTTTTGGTCAAACAACAAGTTTGTTTAACAATCTGTTCGGCCAACCCACCACCAAACAGAACACCAGCCTCTCGTTTGGGATCAACCCCCAGGGGCAGCCAAACACAAACACAATGGTAAGAGAAATTCTGCAAACTTGAAGGTGGAAGTCGTGTCTCCAGGTAGTGACAGGATGCTGCAATACAGTGATATAGATCTTCCTCAAATTGTAATTCAGGTTCATGAAACAAAGGTGCAAGGCTTTGAATGCTGCTGAGCTGGCAACTTGTTGCCAATTAAAATGTTTCCTTCAGAACTGGGCAGCAAAGCAGCTTTCAGCAAGTAACTTTTCCCATTCCCTCCTTTCAGCATCTGCTCTTGATCCATTCAAGTATTTCTCATCATGTTCACACAGATTATACAAGTCCATCAGTAATGCTCTGTGGGAATTCAGTAACAATTCCAAACTTCCTGGTGACTAAGGAGCAGCATTCCTGACCTCTTTTAGTAGAAAGATGCTGCATAGCTGTAACTTGCTGCATACCTGGGGGCTTTGCCTCCAAATGTACTAAATTCTTACTGAATATATTGTGACTTCTCTCAGAAAACCCTGTGAAATGTTTCTTTTCCATCTCCCTCTCCAAGTGATGTGGAAATTCCAATATCCTTTTACACTTGAAGCGTAAATTCTTTGTTTGTTTGTTTTTTCCCTTTTTTTAATTGCCTTTTTGTAACTAATTTCTTGGTGAATGACTAAAGTTTCTGAAATGCTTTTCACCCACCTTCTTCCCCCAGAAAAGGGGGTCGTGATGTTGTGGCACTATTTTATTCACCGACTGTGTGTTCATTCTGTTACCATGAGCACTAGGCTTTGAAAAGTGTTGCAGCATTGTCTTAACCAATTCCTGTTCATAGGGTCTCTTTGGGGTCACCCAGCCCTCCCAGACTGGAAGCCTTTTTGGAACACCTGCCAGTACAAATGCTAGGGTTGGATTTGGAACAGGAACTGGCCTTTTTGGACAACCTACCACAGGATTTGTTGTTGGCAGTTCAGTATGTCTGGACCTTGATAACAAAAACCAAGGGAAAGAAACATTGCTTAGAGCCCTGTCCTGGGTTCTGACCTCCATGAAAGTAGCGTTGCCTGAAGAGTTAAGATGTAGAATAGTGTGGTTTGTGTAAACTGAAGGATCCAATGTAAGCATGTGTAACACAACTAGTGCTGTGGAAATAATTTCTTTAATAAGTAATGTCTTGAGTGATAAAAGACAGCAAGAGAGACGGAGCATCTCTTCTCCAGAGTTGCGCTTTAGACCCTTCCCCAGCTCCATTGCCCTTCTCTGGACACGCTCCAACCCCCTCGATGTCCTTCTGGGAGTGAGTGGCCCAATACTGAACCCAGGATTCAAGTGGCATGCTCCACAGTGCCCAGTCCAGGGGGACAATCCCTGCCCTGGTCCTGCTGGCCACACCAGTGCTGATCCAAGCAAGGATGTTGGAGGTCTTCTTGGCCACCTGGGCTCACAATAAAATAATTATACATTGATAGGGATGCCTCAGCGTAGTGTTGAAAATACAGATGTTTACCTTGTGATGTTGACTTAGCCCAAAATGAACTTATTCTTGCATTCAGTCATTTTGGTCATCATGGAGTGAAACTCCTAGAATCATTTAGGTTGGAAAAGACCCTTGTGGTGGTTTGGCCTCGTCTGGACACCAGGTGCCCACCAAGCCCCTCTGTCACTCCCCCTGTCCTCTCAGCTGGACCAGGGGGAAGAAATAAGATGAAACTCATGTGTTTAGACAAAGGCAGTTTAATGAAAAGCAAAGCAAGGCCATGCAGGGCAGCAAAAGAAAACAAAGATTTATTCTCTCCTTCCCACCAGCAGGTGCTGTCTGGCCCCTTTTCGGGAAGCGGGGCTCCAAACGCGCAGTGGTTGCTCTTGAGGGACAAGCTGCTGGCTCTCCCCTCCTTTTTCTGGCTTGTATTGTTAATGTGATGTCATCTGGTCTGGAATGTCCTTTTGGTCAGTCTGGGTCAGCTGTGCCACTCATGTCCCCTCCCGAGATCTTGTCCCCCCCACCCCACCGCAGGGGGACTGTTGGAAACCAGCCCTGGTGCTGCCCAGCAGCAGCCACAGCACGGGGATGTCACCGGCACCTTTCCAGCTCCCAGTGCAAAGCACAGTGCTGGGAGGGCTGCTGGGGGGAAATTAACTCCATCTCAGCCAGACCCAACACAGCTTCTCACAATAAACAGTGAGGTCACAAGATTTCTCTCTCACTGACTCGTTAATCTGCAGGTACTATGGGCTGATCCCTCCATTGATCTGCTTAAACTCTGGGGCTGCAGTGACTGGCTTGCATAGACATCAGGCAGAGGGAGCAATCAACCAACTTGCTTCACTGGTAACTGGAGCAGTAGGAAATCACCATCAAAACCACGTCCTCATGGGCCAGAGCTGTAAAACATGAGTGAACAGATTGCTCTGATGACTGACTCTGAATGCTGGAGTTGGATCAGTTTCAGCCACGTGTCCATGTCTCTCTCTCCAAGAGATGCAGAAAACAAAGGGAAGTGTCACCATAGAAATTCAATGCTGAATAGTTCAGTTTGTTCTGCTTCATTACTTATTGAAAAAGAGGGATGGGGTTTCTGGGGACAGAAACCTGTTCCCACAATGGTGTTTTTCTGGTGGTTGCCTTGGGTACACTCAAGACCACAGCCCAAAGTAGCAGGGTCACCTTATGGGATTTTCTTCCGGATAATAACAACTTCATATTTATCCAGGCCAAAAAGGACAACACTGGTCCCCTTATAAACTGGAGGTGTCAGATGAATATGAAAAACACCTTGTGGGTAATACTGGTGATTGGTCTTCCCTGAAGCCTACCTTCAGCAGCAGAAGGAGCAGATGCTGTCTTGGGAGGACACATGAGTTTAGCTGCTTTCTGTGGTCCATTTTCCTCCCAGCACACAGCATCCTCAGCTGTTTAACAAGTGTGGCAGGAGACACATCCATCCTTTGTATCATGCTCTTATCCATGTATCTATCCAGACACCTTGGGAATGTGCTGGTGCTGTTGGCCTTCACATCTTCTTATGTGGCAAAGCCATAGGCCATAGATTACTTGATAATGCTGGTTTGAATCTTCACAAAAATCATATTTGAAGACCCATGTTTCACCCACTGGTCATTATCTACATACTCACTGATACCATCCCAGAAGACCATCATGAACCAAAGCAGGATTGCCCCTTATAGGAGCTGGCCTGATCGTCACACAGCTGACCAGGTTTATCCTCAGTGATCTTATCTTTAACACACACTCTCCTATATTGCCCAGGACAGGCACCAAGCTGTGGTCCCAAGGACCCCTCTGGAGCTGGTGCTGCAGTCAGGGTTGACATCAGCTGCCCACCAGTATGCCAGCAATGATATTACCCAGCAGCAAAGCCCTTGCCCTGGCTGCCTGCTCTGCTGTGGCACAGCTCTGTGCCCCAGCTGTCCTGGACGGGGCTGACTTGCTGCCAGGAAGGCTTTCAGTTTGCTCTAGTACTTACTTACTATTTATGGTGAACTATTCTGGCTCCTGTCAACTGTCCCAGAGAGGGAACCTCCCCACGGCCTCCACAGTAAAGACTGTCACAAAGGCTACAAAGGACTGTCAGGGCTTTGTCACCCCTCAGTGCCCCTTTCACACCTTTTTCACCATGCAGCCCTGACCTTCCTCTAGTTGCTTTTAATATATTTGAAGACCATTTGCTAACAGTTGGAACATCCCTTGCAAGGCTCTCTCCAAACCCTTTTTCAGGCCTTTTTCCTTGTTTATACATGACCTCTTGTGTTTTATGTCAATTTACCACCAATTCTCATACGGACAAGTTTTCCATGTCCTGCACAGCAGCCTTTTCCCTGTGGCAGTCACCTTAACTTTTCCTTTGAGGGGGCAACATTTTACTTTCTTCTTCACTTGTGGCTTCGGTTTAGTGTGGTCTTGTAGCATGGTAGTTCTGAACAGGGCACTCGCAGGCTTCTTCAGTTTGGAGCTTCTCCTTTTCACTGGAGACTGTTGCTTCTAAGGCTTCCCTCAGTTTAATTGCCTTCCTTGAAAGCAAACACTCCCACACTGGATGCACGTGATCTGCTTTTTCTCATTTCAGTGTTAAAAGTGATCATGTGGTGGGATTGCAACCTCACAGCAGTTTCCCACTAACACCACTCAGATGAAGCCCTTGTACTGCTCTTCAGCGTTTGTTTCTGTGGGTTCTGAGACCAGCTCTTCCTGGAAGAACAACAACAACAACAACAAAATTGCTGCTGCACCTCATCCTGATGAGGCATTAATCCAGCCTATCTGCAATTGTACCATCATCCTGTATTCACTGTTTCTCTGGTCTCACTGACCACTCCACTGTCCTCATAAAGGATCAAGAGTACAGCCCTACTACACCATTTTTATCAGTAGTGACTGGGATGTCCACCCACAGGTTTTTAGGGTGTTTCTCTTTTCCTGTAATATTATTATGCTGTTACATTTTTATCCATCACATGGCATCACTCCTCCACCTCTGCAGCCTACTCTGTCATTCCTATAAGGCTGGCAGAGCTGTATCTCATTGGTCTTCTAGCCTCCCCCAAGTCTTTGAGATGCCTGCTATCTCAGGGTTGTCATTTGGCACTAGGCATTTGAGTTATTCTGGCTTGTTTTTGAAGCCTCTAGTAACTGTGCAGAAGCACTTTTAAGTTTGCCCTCCCTTTATTGCTTAATATTGCTCACATCAAACTCTTGCCACTGTAATGTCTGTTTTGTCTTTCTCATTTACTGTGATCGTGCTGTTTATTTCCCTCTTTTTTTTTTCCAGGGGTAAAATGAATGTCAGTCATTTCCACCTTGCAGATCATGTCAGTTCAAGCAGGTAGTCCTCTGCGTCTGTCAGCTTGCCCCTGCTTCTAGTGGAGATACTGCTCTACAAGTGCTTTAATTTCCAGTGCCACAGCCTGGCTGTGTTACAGCTCAGGTGCAGCCTACCTCTTCTAAGATGTTCTTCTCATCCACAAAGTTCTGCCAGTTCCTCACATGTCTCAACCATCTATCTACAAGCATCTGTACTTCCCCATGAGGTCACGGTGCAGCCCTGGGACAAGGGGCCTGACCCCAGCACAGGAGCTCAGGCACTCAGAACATCCCACCTCCCTGACACAGGCTGGGTAACCTCCTACAGCTTAAACGGGTTTAATTGCTTTGGAAGCTTATATCAGCCTGGGTTATATCCCCTGAAGGCATAACTAGGATCATTAATTTCTTACTCTACCATTATTAAGCTAATTAGCAATAGAGAAGTGTTCAAGAGAATGAAAAAAACCAACCCCACTCACTGAGGATGCAGCTGACCTGAGACTCTTTTGTGCCTTCACCCTGTGAGCTGCCCTGCTGCAGCCCTTGGCCTGTCAGAAACTCTTTGTCGCCAAGAACACGGAAGGTTTCTGGGGGCAATGCAAGCAAGGAGAAAATTTGCCCCATTTCTGCCCTTTAAATCAGGTTTTATATTATGAATTCGCTGTCTGTTCAGCCACACCCCGGCCAATAGGGATCAGGGAACTGACAAAGTTAAGAAGGGAGTTGTCCTGTCAAACTCAGGAGAGAAATGTAAAGAGTAGCTGGTACTGGATCTGAGCCAGTGTCCTGTGCTCTGGATTCTGGCTAAACCAGAATTGTCTCTCCCATGTAACTGGGGTGATCTATGAAGAGTTGCCTACTGTTGTGGTGGGGGTGAAAATGTATAAAGATGCTTGCTACTTGTCACAGAGCCCAAATCAAGGCTCCACTTGCCACAAAAATGAGTGGAACACACTTCAGCTAAAAGCACCACTATAATTTATTCAGCAAGAGCAACAGTTTAGCTAATTAGTAAAATATAACGAAGAATCAGCTATGTTAAAGGAGACTCAACTGATGGTGAGGTCACTGCATTACTTACTACAAGGCAATTAATCAAAGATAAGGAAATTAACTAAGAACTGTGATTGCCCTAGGTAGAGATGTCTCTACTTGTGTAAGGAGGTTGGACCAGATGACCTCTAGAGGTCCCTTCCAGCCTAAGACATTCTATGATTCTATGATTATAAGTATTCTATGATTATAGTTATAAGTATGTGACTAATGAAAACAATATGATTATAATATTTGTACTAATGAACCTATAAGCAGAATGATTTGGGGCTGAAGGTAATGATTTTTATGGGGACTGTGAATGGGCGGGAGAAAGGGGAGAAGGGCTGCCCTCCCATCTGGTCAGGAGGTTCAGGACAGACCCCCCCTTTCTCTGTGAACTCCTTCAGAGAATAAGGTAAAAATCTACCCCTAGTCCCAGACCTGGTCAACGGTTTATGTCTAAGGACACGAGGGAAAGGATCGGATATGAGGTGTTTGAGTTTGTGTAGTGCTTAGTGTAACACAGAACCCTAAAGTAAATGAGAGCAGCTATTGATTAACACCGATATATCAATAGTTAATCAGAATAAACAATTGATTATGAGAAATGCAATGCTTTCTGTAAGATCTAAGAAGAGAATCACACGTGCACACACAGACAGGGCTATTTATATACATATATAGGTTAACCAGTGAATAAAATGGAATTATTCCATGGATTGAAAATAGATTTGTCAGCCTATGATCTCCAGGGTTTTTTGTAAAAGGTCTTGTAAATCAGGAACACTCACATCTCCCATTGCCAGTCTTTAGCACATGGACAGTATTTCTCCCTTACTTGGTCTTGGCAGTCGGACGGTGTATCCTGAGAGCCATCGCAGCTGAGGGGGAGATGCAAGACTGAGACCTGCTGAGATCCCCAAGAGCTCCAATGGGCCTTGCTTAGGATTGATATTTATAGGGTTGTGAGATGATTGATTTTGGTCAAAACCAGGCTGGTAGTTTTCCACTGTGACCAACAATCTCCCTGGGGGTGGGGAAGATGCAGTCCCTCTATGGCCCCCTCTGTTCGGAGTATTCAGGAGCAGTGGATGTGGTCGGGGGAGGCTCAGCCACTCTGACCCACCAATTCATTCTCCAAGCCTCACAGGGAGATGGTTTTTGCTTCCAGGCATTGTGTCCTCAGTACCAACATGGCAGAGGGCACTCCCAGCAAGTTCACAGGTGCCTGGTGGGGCAGGACTGCTGGTCAGAGGAATGTGCACAGGTTGCAGAGGAATCTCAGTAATTCAACTGCAGAACTGCCAAGTTCCACACCTGGGATGGTAAAGCCCCAGGCACCAGTACATGTTGGAGACCAGCCGTTTGAAAGCATCTCTGCAGAGAAAGTCCTGGAGGTACAGATGAACAACAAGTTGACCATGAGTGGGTAATGGACCCTTGCAGCAAAGGTGGGCAACAGCCTCCTGGGCTGCATTAGGAAAAACACCACCAGCAGGTCCAGAGAAGTGATCCCTCCCATCTACTCGGCACTTGTGTGGAGTTTTGAGCTCCCCAGTAGAAAATGGACCCTGACATGTCATAGGTCAGTGCAGGCCACCAATCTGGAGCACAAGTTATACAAGCAGAGGCTGAGGGAGCTAGGTCTGCTCAGACTGGAGAAGACAGCTCTCTTGGGAGACAATTCCAGATACCTCTGTGGAGCTTGCAGAGAAGATGGAGTGATACTGTTCTCAGAGGTGCACAGCAAGAGGGTCAGAGGCAACAGTCACATGTTGAAAAAAAGGCAAATTTGCACTTGATAAAAGAAAAGTTTTTCAGAAAACTTTTGGGTGATTAAGCACTGTACCGGGTTGCACAGAGAGGCTGGGAAGTCTCCATTCTCAGAGGTGTTCAAATCCTGAGAAACCTGATCTAACTTCAAAGCTGGTACTGGTTTGAGCAAGGTGTTGGACTAGAGACTTCCCAAGGTCCTCTACAACACTCGTCACTGTGCTTCTGTGGCTCTGTGGAGATGCAACCAGAGAGGTGGACGGAAAATGTAGATTTAATCATCTCAGCATACATGGTGAGAGACAATGAAGGAGCCACTCATGTGGGTGCTGCACCACTTGCCACACAGAGAAGCTTGCCATGTTGGCTTTGGGGCATCACCATGGTTTAGGTGTCAGTTGTTCATGGGCTGGGCTCAGCAAAACAGCGATGCTGACACCCCTGGCGTAACAGGCCTGGACTGAAACAGCTCACCTAGCATATTAAGCAGCACTTTGGCATCTGAGGCCCTTCTCGCGTTAAAGCTGGGCTTTGGTTTTAGATGCCAAGAAGCAACATTTTGAGAAGGTTGTTTTGGGCCACCTCATTCCTCTGATGTCAGACTACTGGGGCTAATAAACTGCAGGGGCAAAGGAGAGCACAGCAGCTGGGAAATCTGTCACTGTGGTCTCACCATGGGAGCACATGCCCCCTGGGAGAAGAGAAAATGTGGGGTCTGAGGGAGTCCTTGGAGAAGAGAGGATGCAGAGAGAGCCTCAGCTAACCTGGTGACCACAGCAATTGGTTAATAACTGACCCAGTGTTGTTTGCCTTACTTTTTTTGCCTTTGTTATCTCCCCACTCCACTATTTGCTATCAGCTTCTCCTTCTGTGAGATCTCTGAGTGCTAATGTTAAACATCAATCTTCTTGAGCAAATATGCTGAGTTCAGGAGGCACTCCTCTTCTCAGGTATTAAATAATGAAGGTAAACCTGGGGGAGGAGTGTGCTGATCCTTTCATCACAGCTAGCCCCGTGCAGTGGCTCCAGCTTGTGAAGATCATAGAATGGTAGGGGTTGGAAGACACCTCTGGAGATCATTGAGTCCAACCCCCCTGCCAGATGCTGTCAGAAGTGGGACAAGCCCCCATACATCCACACCACCGAAGGAAATGGCGCTTGCAAAGAAAGGCATCAAAAGAACAAATCAGTCCTACCACTGATAACGCTGTGCCCAACAAGCACTCCTAGGCTTTGCTTTCTGGCACTTATGCACCCTTTGAAGACTGACTGCTGCCTCCAAAGACTCCAGACGAATTCCCCCACCCACAATAAGTGATACTTTACCACCCTGTGGTATTTTTGGCATGTAAGGTGGCAGAGGAAGGGTTGTGAGCGTGCAGAAGCATGGCTGGGGAGCGGAGGGAGGGAGAGGTCTCTTGAGGGCAGGAAAAGAACTTGGTGGCTGGAGGCAAGGGGCTCCAAGACCCTCTGACTTGGGCAACTGCAGGCAAATAACCCTTGTCTAATGTGACACTGGTATCCTTAGCTTTGGTGTCTGTCCCCAGGTGGCAAATGCAGTTTTGGTGCTTGCAAGGGCCTGGCTCATTACAGTCCCTTTACTCACAAGCAGGTGTATGCCAGAAGTGTCTTCACAGCAGAGAGAAATGTTGAGGCAAAGAGTTGTGTGAATCATTTCAGAGATGTGTTGGACTCGTAAAAGCTATTATGAAACAAAAATGCTGAAAGGATGAGGTGTTATTCTTTTTTTTTTTTTTCTGCTGACAAGTGTCATCAGCAGAGCACAATGTCACAGGATCACCTCCCAGGCTGGGGGAGAAAGTCCAGCAGTGTGGACATGGCCAGTCTCTCAGGAGAGTGCTAGCCCAGGTGGTAAGGCTGTAAGCCCCTCTGTGTCACATACCCGAGGGTCAGTCCCAGCCCTCTTTGCTTGAGCAGTAGCAACACAGCTCGGGATGCTGGGATAGGACTGGAGTTAGCTGGATGCTGAGTCTTTAGTTCAGCCCTTATCACTCACCCCCCCCTCCGTCCCAGGAACAGGGTGTGAAATAAAAGCTGTAGGTGGAGACACACCCAGAGAAAAATAGAGGGGGTTTTCCCCCTTTGGAAATCTGGGAAATGCCATGCCCAAGAACATACTTGCCACCATGCCAATGTTTATAGTGTACTAGGTTCCGTTTACATGAGAGAAAAAAAAAAAAAAAATGTTGCTAAGTCTCACAAAACAACAGCCCCATAAATTTAATCACAGTCTCAGGTTACCCCTGCACGGAAGTAGACTTCCCTATATATTAAACTTACCCAAACCTCAGCCTTGTGCCAGAAGCTGAGCTGCGGACAAGTAGGTAAGATACCACCACTCAAGGTGGGACTTCTTTTCATTCCCTTCAGCCTAGGGGCTGCAGCTTTTTACTCTGTGAGATTTGTCCTTGAATAAGGATACCGAGATTTGTCTTGTAGCTCTGGATTTAGGTCACCTAACTTTTGCTGGCTCTCATCTGCACATGAGCCTATCTCCCTAGGCTCCCCTCACAGCCAGTAAGGGGAAACAGATGCTCAAAGAGTACATCTCACCCTAAAGCAGATAGCCACAATGATTTAGACAGCTTGCATCTTGAAAGTGCCCGTTTCTGAGCATAAAGAAAGTCTCAGGAGATTCGGGCAAAGCTGTTCAAGTGTGGTGAAGGCAGCTTGTATATAGAACATGGGCAGGTAATAAGGGTGTTGAAGGTGGGAGAGCAGCAGCACAGGGTACTGAACACTACTAGTTTTATTTTTGCTGAATTAAATATTGGGGTTTGTGATATGGAGCAAGTTACGAAGATGTTACAGAAGATGCAGATTTGAAACACCACAGAAGGGAGAGGTCACAAGTCTCTTGTGAGAAGCTATATCCTGGTTTGTGCTGGAGCAGGAGAGCTGCCATTCAGGTCTCTTGTAAAAAGGACACATGACTCCATTTGTGTATTGCTTTGCCTACCCCACCAAGAGGAATACCCCATCAGCTCAGAGTTTCTATGTGTTTATTTGGCAAGCAGTGAGATATATTCATGTCCTCACACGTGTCAGTGTTGACTGATTCGCTTTCAGGCTGCTCTGCGTGCTCGGGAGGAACCCACCCATGTACATGATGCTCATGCTGCTGGGCCTCGCTGCCCTCCTGGGTAAGTCTGGTGTCCCTTGCTGCCTCTCCCCAGACAGCTGGGGACATTGTCCCCAGATCTAGGGAGCAGAAGACATTGATGCAACTCCTCACCCTCCTCCCCAAAATCTTTGTTGACATTAAACTCTATCAGAGGAGAGAGTGCTTGCGTCCCCTTGTGAGTCTTGTGGAAGGATGGGTGGCCCTTGAGGGGCAGGTGGGTGCAGGGCAGGACCTCACCTCCTCTCCATCGCAAGGAGCAACAGAGGCAGCCCTGCACGGCTCCCACACCCCACAGCCCATCCTTTCTGGGGTGCAGCCTCCCTTTGGGTTTTACTGCAGTCACTAAATGTTTTTCCTGCTTGAGCATTTCCGTGTTGCCTCTGCAGGTGCCTCCCAGGGCCGCACAGATTGCTACGGCAGCGTGAACAGCATTACAACTCCCGGGGCTTCATGCCAAACTGCAAAGCCAGAGGGTTTATCCTACTGCGGTGAGTACCCCTCTTCTGCCAGACGGCTCCATTTCTCCATGCCACAATAAGCCCAAATCCTTCACAGTTCCAAAGGGCTGAACACACACACACAGGCTGCTGAGCATGCATAATATTCCTGTAGGCGATCATCTACCTCCTCCCAGAGGTGAAGCAAATGAAATGTTGAGGTAATTCTGTCTGTATTAGAAGCAGAGAGGTGAGAGACTATTCCAGGTTTTAAAAGTTGCTAAGCAAATATCTTTATTTTTTATTTTAATTACAGGAGTTAGGGCTTCAGAAAAGATTGCTGAACGGGACCTAAGAGCTATGGATCAGTATAAAACACTCATTAAGAGAGTTGGTGAAAAATTGTGCGTTGAACCAGCCCTGATTGCTGGCATCATCTCCCGGGAATCTCATGCTGGCAAAGTACTGAAGAATGGCTGGGGTGACAATGGAAATGGATTTGGTTTAATGCAGGTATTTGCTGATACTCCACTAAAACCTGATAAGTAGCATATCAAAAGTAAGCCTCCTAAATATATTATCCATTACAGCAGGGAAAGGAGTTCTTTTTGTTGTTTTGATATTTTTAGGTTGACAAAAACTCACATAAACCTCTGGGAGAATGGAACAGTGAAACTCATCTCATCCAGGGCACAAACATACTTATCACAATGATAAAGACAATACAGAAGAAGTTCCCACACTGGACAAAGAATCAACAGCTGAAAGGTAAGGTAGCAGGCCACAAGTTTTGTTCAGGAGAGAAGAAAAACTTTAGGATGAGAACATACTGAATTAGACCCCATGTTCCTCAAAACCCATGTTTCTAACAAGCTGTGGCTTAGCTTTTTGCCCCTCTTTTATTTCGCTAGCGAAAGACAAGCTTTGTCATTTCTGTGTAGTTTCTGACTTTCCTTAGCATGGCAGCCTTGCTGAATTTCCACTACTATGTGGCAAAATATTTACACACCTCAAGTCTAGTCTCTATAGGAGCTGAGCTTTCCTCATCTGACCATAAGGAGTGTCCTATAGCCATCCAGGTTAACAAACAGCTCCATGGTTTACTTGAACAGGGTCCCGCTGTTCACTCCCTGTCTCTGTTGACAGAGGAGACAAGGTGTTTGCTCACAGGGAGTTGCAAAACTAAGTTGTGCAATGTGGAAAAGCTGACTGCTTCAAAGCCCCCTTGGACTGCTGGGGTGTCACAGTGGGCTCATTTCACAGCAATCTCATATATCTGTGCTTCTCAACGTGGCATGAAGAGCAGCATGTACACAGCTGAGAGACAAAGAACAATGTATGAGTGTTTTAGCCCTCTTTTAAGAGCAGCAGTTTTCAAGGATGAGTGAGAAGTTATAAGGATGTTGGATATGATATGATGATATGATCCTATTTCTATTCTATTCTATTCTATTCTATTCTATTCTATTCTATTCTATTCTATTCTATTCTATTCTATTCTATTCTATTCCTATTCTACTCTGAACAAGCCCTGTGAAATGAAGGGCTTGTGCTGGGCCAGGTATATGGTACAAGTTCATCAAGCTGTAAACATCAGTGAACACAAAACCTCAGGTATCTTTCTGACATTTTTGTGGATTCAGGAATAACTGTAAGCTGTTTGCAGAGCCTCACTTCAGTCAGAGAAGGTCCAATAATGCTGCCTACTCCCCTTGAAAAGTGCTGATAAGTGAAAGCTTTCAAACTCAGTAAAAGCAGAACACATCAGGCTGGAATTTTCCCTATTTTTTTAAAGTGTTTGGGAGTTCTTTTGCTGTTTCATTCCAGGTGGGATTTCTGCCTACAACGCTGGTGCTGGCAATGTCCGAAGCTATGACAGAATGGACATTGGCACCACCCACAATGACTACTCCAACGACGTGGTTGCACGAGCCCAGTATTACAAGAAACACGGATACTAGACTCGCTCATCTTTACTGAATAACTTCCTTACCATCACCTGCATGACACCCCTGAGGGAGACAAGACACATAGCATCTGTACCCTGCTAACCCACAGAGCAGCAAATGTAAAGGAATGATTTACATGAATAAGAATTTGCAGACTAAAGCCTTGATTTTTTAAAACAATATTCAGTAAGACGCTAGTCATGTAGTTTCTTTACAAGCACTCCAGTTTGGATTTTACGAAGGGAGTATTACCAAAATATTTTTTTTTCTGCTATCTACATATTCCTCTGAGTTAGGAGGACTATCTTGCTTTGCTATTGATAATTTGCTGCCTCCTGGATTTTTAAACACTTTTCTGGCAAAATCTGTCATTCTTTTAAGAAATGAAAAGGGAAAATACTTCCTCGGGTATTAGTTTCACGATTTATTTTTCCAAAGCTGCTTGATAGTTACACTATGCTGTGGAGTAGTCATTTTTCTCTGCATGGTAATTTTTTACATAAATGCATAGACTAGAGATGGATGTTTTCAGTCACATAGAAGTAAGCAAACAGAAATTGAATAAAAGTGTTACTAGCAAGTGAAGCAGGACTCCACTGTACTGATAATGTCACGTGTGGTAGCAAAGGTTGGGTAAGTACGATGTTAATTTTAGGTAGAGCAAGAAACTGAGAAGGGACCAGGATGAAATTCCTGTTTGTGCTTCATGAAATGCTTTTACCTCTCTGCTGCTTGTAGAAGTGTGACACTCACAGTCTTTGAGTTTGGCATATTTTGGTGGTCCTATCCCTTTTAGACCTGGAATTGAACTGTTCTGGGGGTGGGAGGGTGGAAAGGCAACAAAAGGAGGGGGCAGATGCCTGCAGCACTGTGTGACACTCACTCTTCAGGGCCAAAGGAAGAGCTGGTTTTGGTCTGGTAGCAAACAGTGCGAGCTGTGCCTCTCCCACCAGCATCCCCTTGCATGCTGAGGGAACTTCCTTTATTCTTCCATGACGAGCCCACCTTCTGGGACTGGGAATAACTGTGTGTTGAAATAATAAGAAAAACCACTGGTCACAAGCATCCTAAATGGATAGGAAAATGCAATCCAAAGCCATTAACAGTACACAGGGTCATGATATGCACCCTCCAAGAAGCAACTAGAGACCATGATGAACACATCCAGTATGGATATAAACAGGGTTAAAACTGTGCCCAGCCAACCCGTCTGCCTCCCGCGATGAGGTGACTGACTTCATGGCGATGGGGAGAGGAGCAAATATGGTATAACTTGACTTAGCGAAGTCTTTACCCCGGGCTGGTGTAGTGTCCTTATAGCCAGACTGGTGAGACATGGACTAGATAGGTGGATAGAAAATTGTCTAGAAGGTTGCCAGACTCAAAGCATGATGGTCAGTGTCACAGGGTCCAGTTGGTGGACAGTTGCTACTGGCACTCCCCAGGGTGACTCCTGCAGCCAGTACTGCTTCATGTCTTCAGTAGCAATTCAGACTAGGGAGAGAGGATGCTCCCACCAAGTTTGCAGATGATACCAAATGGCAGGTCTTGGGGAGACTGGAGAAACAGGCTGACGTAACCCCATGACAATCAAATAAGACAAAGGCAAATCCCTGCACCTGGGACAGAATAACACCATGCACCAGTATAGGCTGGGAGGCAGCTGTCTGGAAAGTAAGCCATGCAAAAAGGGACCTGGGGTCCTGGTGGACACCATGGGCCCTCATGGATTTGTAGAGTAAGGGCACCCTGAGCTGCATTAGCAAATTTCTAGATAGCAGGAAGGGGAGCAATCATTTCCCTCTCTTTCATGCTTGTGAGACCACACCTGGAACACTGTATCCAGCTTGGGACTCCCTGATACCAGAGGGACACTGACATGCTGGAGTGAGTCTGGCAGAGGCCACCAAGCTGGAGCAAAGGACACCCAAGGACAGGCTGAGGGAGCTTGGTCTGCTCAGCCTGGAGAAGAGTCAGATTTGGGGTGACAGGTTCTGCAGCCTCTTCTCTCCCAAGGGTCTGGCTGACTGCATCGAAGGTCAGCTCTGATATTGCACAATGATGAACCTTGTCTGCACCTTGTCCCATGCACCTTCTGCCTGCTGGCTCAGGGGCTGCATTTCAGTTTAGAACCTTGCTCTGGGACTTCATCTGAGCTGCACTGGAAGTCAGACTGTGCCTGGCTTTGTAACCTACTGTTCCTGATTTTGCCTCATTGAGTTTCCTTCCTGGCTTGCTCTTGAACCTGTAACCACAGACTTGTCCCAGCAGGTCACCTTGACTTGGAAAGACTTTACTTGCCATCACCACAGCCTACATGGTGTTTGCATGGTCAGGTAGGCTGGGAGGTGTCTGCTTCATTGCCACCCTGGAGAAGTGGCTGTCTGACAGCCCAGGGCATTCACTTGATTTTTTTTTTTAGATGCAGGCTGCACAATTCACCCAGACGTAACAAATGACAACCACTATTCAACTCTTAGATTAACCTGTTAGTCCTACAGATTAACTTTGATCAATCACTTCTGCAGATGTCTCATGCCACCGGCACAGAGGGGTGTCCCTGCCCCAGGGCTCGCTCACCAACCCAGAGGCTCAAGTAGCTGGAAGGCACCTTGCTGACACTTCTGCTCTGAAACTACTTGTGTTCAACATACACATTTTAAAGCTACTTTGTCTTGTCTTACCTTGTACCAAATTGCTCAGTAGCACATCTGGAGGCAAGGTCTTAGCACTGGCAGTCACCATACCAACTCCCACTGAGCCCATACAGCCAGTGTCAGGTGAGATAAGGGCTGTTGTACATTTAAGTACAGTTAAGCATGAACACCCTGGTATCTTCTACCTCCTGGCAGCTTATGTAGCAGAGTTTTCTGGTAGTCATATAATACATGTCAAAAACAACCTGCCTTTTTGTTCTTATCCAGAAAGAAAAAAAAAAAAAAAGAAAACCATTTTCATTTGTAAGCAAAGATATAATTGACTTCATATCATATATATATTCAGAAGGTCCTCATTATGTACATGCAGAGATGGCTGCAAAGCTTACAGCAGATGTTCACTGCAGACACCCCTGCATGTGGACAGCTCCCAACTTCACCTTCTCCCCATCCACACCATCAACGTGGGCTGTGCTCCACACACTGGGATTTGCCTCCCATAGCTACGGAGGCGATTTAGTCTCCAGCAGCCACCATCTCCTGCCCTCTGGGCCAGGGACAGGAACTGCCAGCATCCCTAGCCCAGGGCCAGAGCAAGGTTGCATCATGGGATGCTGTAGCAGCTCACACAAAATCCATTTTATAGCATTAAAAGAAAGACTTGCTAAAGCCTCAGGCTGCAGGTGGTGAATTTATGCTGAACCTATATCTTGTTACACAAAGGGAGGCCCTGAAAACAGTGCATCCTGTGAAAAAGAAGGTAACCACAACTGTCACCGAAAGCTATACCCTGTGAAAAATAAGGTGGTCACATTCATCAGCAGAAACCACATCCTCGAGACAAGAAAAGAAACACTGGACCGGGAGACAGAGAAAGGATTCAATGAGGAACAAGAAAACCCCCAGACCCAAATACCACAACTGGACCAAATTGTTGCATGAGGGGAGAGGAACTTAGATTGTAAGGTTATAATCGCCCAGGGATTTCTTTGTTCAGGGTCCCACTCCAGAAGCACTCAGCTCAACCTGGTTTTCCGCTATAGCATCTGAATAGTTTTTGTAAGATTCAATGCCTGAAATTCTGCTACAGGAAAATGAGGGTCAAGAACCTTCTTTACCGGGAAGATGGGAGTGGGGAGGGCAGAAGTGTCCTGCCCTGGTGCAAAGGCAGTCACCACCCTAGGATGCACCACACAGCGTACCCTCTGCAAGCCATGAGAAGTCCTCGTGCTAATCAGCAGCAGCAAAGGCTCGGCTAAGGACGGTGTTTGGTTTGCCGTAGATTAGCAAGGATGGAGACCAACTGGAGAACCTCAAAACCACAGCAGCAACCATCATCAGAAGTGAAGAAAATGTGACATGAAGAAAAGACAGAACTGGGATGCCTTAGGCAACAAAAAACATGTTAAGGACAGGTATATGCATCTACAGCTATGCAATAGCCAGCCAGGAAAGAAGTAAATACGTTTGCTACGTGCATGCACACAGAATAGAGCAGGTACACACACATAAATGCAAAAATAAACATAGTTCCCCATTTTTTAAATTTAATTTTTAATCACTAATGACTGTAAAGAATTTAAGTGTTGCTCTTCAGTATTTCTCTTACAAGAATGGCCTTTGCTGTACTTAGGTGAGGTCATAAACACGACTTCCAAAATACTTGAGAATTTATCTAAAGTCTCACTTCAGCTTTGCAAGTCCCAAGTCTTGAAAAAAAAATGGACTTATTAAAAAAGGCACTGAAATGTGTGCAATTTAAGTTGCATGCTTCAGTCCTGTCTGCACGCTCCAGCACTCGGCTTTCCATCTGGTTAATGGGACAGGTAGAACTTCTGCAAAAACTACTGGGGACTTCTCAAATCAAACCAACAAATAAAACCAACAGCGCTTTGAAACATATGGTGCAGTTTGTTCCCTGTCAGAGCCACAGCCACTGCTTTTCTTCTTTCAGTGCTCTGTTGGGTCTGCACTGTTAGGCTTAATGTCTTTTTGATTGCTTAAATGCTAAACTATAAAACTGAGCTTTGCTACACTGGTGTCTTAAGCTAATTTCTTAAATATGAACCAGAAAAAAAAAAAAAAACACCTAAAACTTACTTAAGCAGTAGCTGAGAATCGTGTTTGCGCATGGTATAATTTACTGATGGGTCCACACGATACCTAAAAATTACGTGGGAATTAAAAAAAGAAATGCCACTTGATCCAAGCCAATTTAATTCTACATCCAACATGAAGAAGACATGAGTGCTTCTAAAACAGGTCTGCAGCAGTAAAACATGTGAAGAATAATCCACTCTTAAGTTTTTTATTGCAGTTGGGTCCATGTGATTTGTTATGAAATGCAGGACGGGCCTAAAAGCTCATTTTAAATTTGCTTTATGCTGCATTAAACATGGTTTTGTAACAGACAGGTCCTGTTTGATATCTTTGGGTCTCTCTCCTTCACAGGGAAAACTTCTACTCAATGTATGCCCAAACTCTCCACTACTGGCTTACGAGAATAAAAGAGACTTGGTTTATTTTATGGGAAGAGGTCTCTTACTTCTCATTACTGAGGAAAAACAAGAAATAAAAATAATATGAATCACAGCTGACTTCACTCATTGTTTAAACAGATTACCCAACTTCCACCTTCTGACTTCAGAAGGGTCATTGTTTCTCTGGCCATGAAAAAACGCTGCCAAGCTGGATAGGACAAATCTAAGGAACAGGAAAGGAAAGCAAAAGTAAATCTGATAGAAACAACTCACGCTGCTACAGTTAAAACACATCGAAGTACAGTTAAAAAGCAGTTAAATATAAAACAGTTAAGCGCTAATTAAAAATAGACTAAATTTCATTCATCTCTGCAGCATGGTGTTCGATAAAAAGCACCTAGTCACTGATAGACCTTCAATTAAAACCATTTCCATGCTGCCCCGTCCCGGGCTGTGTGATGCCACCTGCCCTCACAGGACCTTAACAGGGGTATTCTTTAGATGAAGCTTTTGTAGATGAGACAACACTCACTCCTACTCTGAGAAGAAATTCCCTGAATCCTTTCCAATTAATGTGTCATCTGCTTCTGAAAGCTGCTGGGGCTGCTCCACAGCTATTAGCTCAGTTCTTAACCCAAACACTTTCAGTTTATAAGTAGTTTCTGTCTTGGTAAATCTCTAACTCATGGAAAACAGATTTAACTGACTTGGTCTGTTCCTCCTCTTCCTATTCTTTCTTCCAGGCTTTTCCCTTCCTAACAGACAATCAGCAAGTTAAACTATTCCTTCGGTCGTGTGTGTGTGTGTATATCCCCATTACATCCCATTATGCCTCTGGTATGGTTGCACAGACAAAATGGACTAATTCAGGAGCAGTTTCTGTGGAGGGAAGAAGCACCAGCCTCCAGCATTGCAGGGCAGTAATTAAGTAGTAACTAAGGGTGAACCACACCCCCCAGTGCTGGTTTACAGGGCTCCATGATGGGGTCAGCACAAGGGACAAAGTTTCCTGGCAGAACCACACTCTGACAGGCTTTTTTTGTAGCATTTCTGAATGGTGAAGAGGGACCACGATGAGCTGGATCTGAATTCGAGGTTGCTACACACCTCAACTAACAGCAAGTACGTGGGAAATTCAAGACATAAATCATGATTTGGGGCACTTTTGAGGCTGCCCAAAGCCACCACCTGTACTCCTGAAATAGCAGGAGAGGTGTTAATGCAGTGTGGCTTACATACGACCTCCCATGTGGCAAGCAAGCAACGGGACAAGTGAAAGAAGCCACAAAGGACACTGGCAAAAGCTGTAACCGGTTCTCTGACCCTGGAGACTGGAGCCTGTGGCAGCTCCCAAGCTCTCACTGGAGCCTTCAAGCTGCAGCCTGCTTGACACTGCACGGGCGATGGAGCTGTTGCTAAGAATCACCGTGTGGACACCCTATTCTCTCCCACTAGTCTGAATACAGGTTTGTTGAGGAAAACACTTCCCAGGACATGTGTATATGATTAAACAACCATTTCTGGACAGGGCTCCAGACAGCACAGGAGCTCTACTCGCCTATCACAGAATCACAGAATGGCAGGGGTTGGAAGGGACCTCTGAAGATCATCGAGTCCAACCCCCCTGCCAGAGCGGGACAAAACTAGAGCAGATCATA
>JAAGNO010000966.1:26112-44568 GCA_033439905.1 Ceryle rudis
CTCCCTGGAGCCTTCTCTTCTCCAGACTGAACAACCCCAGCTCTCTCAGTCTGTCCTCACAGGAGAGGTGCTCCAGCTTGCTGATCATCCTCGTGGCCCTTCTCTGGACACGCTCCAGCACATCCATATCCCTCTTGCAATAGGGGTTCCAGAGCTGGACGCAGGACTCCAGGTGAGGTCTCAGAAGACTGGAGTAGAGGGGGAGAATCACCTCCCTCGAGCTGCTGGTCATGCTTCTCTTGATTGCAGCCCAGGATACGATTGGCTTTCTGGGCTGCAAGAGCACACTGCTGGCTCATGTTGACCTTCTCGTCCACCAGCACTCCCAAGTCCTTTTCTTCAGGGCTGCTCTCAAGCCACTCACTGCCCAGCCTCTACTGGTGCTTGGGATTGCTCCGACCCAGATGACGCAGAAATGCAATTACTGTTTTTATTTTAATCTCAATTACTTTTTTAATGTCAGTTCTGCATGAGCTGTACCAGCTCTGTTTTCTTTTCTGCCAGACATACTTCCTTCTGCTTCAACCTTCTTTAAACTCATTCATCATCATGAACATGGATTGCTCCATGCACAGGCTGCTGTGACTTTTTGCAGCTCGTTCTCTATGGGAGGTATCAACAGTACAGGGAAAACTTACAGAATCGAACATTTTAATGCAATAACATGGGATGAATTCCCCGGTTTAAAATGTGAAAGGGCTGATGAAAGAGCAAAACAGCATTTCACCCTCACAAAATTTACTGCTGGGGAGAAACCTGTCAGGAGGGATTAGCAGGACACGGAGGTCTGCCATCCAATGATTTTTTTTACCTTACTGCTGAACAGCTAAGTAGCTTTAAACCACTCAGCCTGCTCATTTGGCTTCGTGCCTTCTCCTTTCTTGCTGCTGTACAAGAGGGGCTAACAACAGGGACCTGGCATAGTCCCTGCATATCCCCATTCTCAGGGGTTGCAGCTCTGTGTCATCTTATTGTTGCAGGGTCTTTGCCTGCAAAAACCTTGTGACATCCCGTTTTCTCATTGTCAGCACGTTACTGTTTCCAACAAGGGAAGGGGAGCGGTTGTTTCCAGACGAGGCTTCTCCTAGTTCCAAACTGTTAGCAATAAAACCTACATTAAAAGGTATTTCAGTTTTTAAATTGTAGTTGTGTTTGTGCTGTAGAGCATAAATCTTGTCTTTGGGTGGACGCGCAAGGAGATGTTAGGCGTGATGTTAGGCATAACTGTTTCCTGTAATACCAGCGGCGTGCGGGAAGTGCGCTGAGTCAGCTGCTCCAAAACACCAGCTGCAAGCAGTTAAAAACCCCATTTGTCTCTCAGAAGTGCAGTGAGACGGTACAGAGGCATCCTGCAGCAAGCATGTCAAGTCTGTGATGTTTCCCTAATATTCTTGTCAATAATTCACTCTACCAAAGTCTGGTTTCCATTAACTGCTGGGCTCGGGTTAGCATTGATCCTCTCAGTTGCTGTTTGTGTGTTTTCCCTTCTGGAAGGGTATGCTCAGGGAACAGCTAAACGTGGGCAAATTGCAAGTTGGATAAATTGTAATGGATATAATTGAAGGATGTCTCTCTTCAATTTTCTTTTTTTTGACAGAAGCCATGGAAAAGCAAGCTGGAGCCAGGAAGTAGTGTAGGATTTCTTTTGGCTCTGATAGATTTTTTTAATATCGGAATAGGAAAGAAAAAACTGCCTTTTGAATGTGTCTTTCTCCATTGGCTTTGCAGGCAGCCCAAGTCAGAAGCCTAGACTAGACAGCAAAGGCAAGCTAAAATTTGAGGAGATGGATTGCGCACAAGCTAGTTCACTTCACAGAGCTATACTGTGGCTTTGTGCTAACATGACTGAGAGCTAATCCTTCCCAGAGCGTACGACGCTGTGATCGCATCTCCATTCACAAATGCCCGCACTAGCATCAGAACGATGCTGTGGGTTTCAATCATGGATCTGAAAACATTTTAATGGCACGCATCACACCCTGCCTGGCCTGATGTTTGGTTGTAACTACTGCTCTTAGGCTCTTGGTTGAAATATGGGAATATACTGAATGTTGACACGACTGGAGCTTCAGCAGCAACTGCAAACCCAGAAGGTCTGAGCTATGCAGGTAGGTACTGACCCCGTTGTTCATCTCCCCTTATATCCACCCACAAGCTCATGCCTGTTACAGATCTCGGTCTCTGGCTGTCAGTTGTCACCATGCAAGCAGATTTTTTTTCCCCAACCAACAAAGATCGTCCTTAGGCACATAATTTTATTCTGGGAATAGAGTGAATATCATTTGAGAAGATATTCAAGACCACCTCATAGAAAACACAAGGTCTGTTGTGTGTGTGCATCAAGTCCGCTTTTCTCTCTCCCTTAAGATAGTTTCCCTCATAACCTAAGCTTCTGAACATTTCCCCATAATAGCACTAAATTAAAAGGAACAACATCTGGGACTACTCCACCCAAAGGCTTAGATATAAAACAAAAAGCCTCACCTTTTATTCTGCATGCTAGAGAACTGTCCTCTGGATTTGCAAAATCATCTATCATCTGAGTATTGATTTCTTGAGCACTTAACCCTTCAGCAGAATTGGTCAATTCTATCACTGCTTTTCTCTAAGTAGTTTCAGAAGGATTCAAAATGTCAGCTCCGTTGTAATTACTCTTAGAACCACTTGGTTCTGATTTTAAAAACGAAGGGAAAAGTCAGGCATGTTATGTCGTAGGAATTGCTGCCTCAGCGAGGATTGCAGAGAGAGATTTGAAGCACATGGAGAAATACAGAGACAAGATTATAGAAGTTGGCCACGAAAAGTGTGTGGATCCAGCTTTGCTGGTATTATCTCTCGAGAGTCACCTGCTGGGACAGTGCTGGAGGACGGCTGGGGTGACCACAGAAATGCATTTGGCTTAATGCAGGTACTGTCAGCCTTCTTAAAAATACAAATCTCACCCTTCTTTTAAGCAGAAAATCAGAAAAGCAGCAGGGGCCCCATTGAAAGGTAACCCCCTAAACCTATCCAGACAACTCTGGCCAGAATAAAGCCAATGCTGACCCAGCTGTCAGCTCTCATAACCAGGGAAGGCCCCTGCTGAGTGTCAGGGTGTGATTAGGCAGCCTCTGTGCTCTGAAACTGCTGCTCGCTTCCCGGTGCTCTCTCAGGAATGAAGAGATTAATTGTTCCTATTTCATATTTTAGATAGTAAATCCTGTTTCAAAAAGCTTTTTTATGAAGTAAGCATGGAGACCTGTAGGTTGCAGCTACGAACAGGTTAATTACCAGTTATGCACCACAGGAGCCTGGCTATCAGGGGTCTTGCTTCATTGCTCGCTCCTCCTCTCACACCTCGCTTGTTTACTCCTTGTACGCTTAGTTTATGTACAATCCCTAAATGTTTGCTGCCCGTGCCGGGATCTGCCTTTGCAATAGCTCCAGCCCTTCAGACTTGTGCTTTACTACCCCAGGGACAGAAGGCAGAGGAAGGGGAGGTGGAGGAGAGCAGAACTGGGGCAGCGACCCAGGGGAGATCCCTGGAGAAACCAGGGGATATCCCACCCTTGATGCAGCTGGGGAGGAGAGGAGCAGTCACTGTGCAGCCAGAGAAGCTTCCATAGCAGCAAGCCTGCCTTCTGCACCCTGTCAGCTTTACAGCAGCAGCTGTGTTGGGTTTTTAAGGCTCTGAGAGACCAGGAGATGGGGCAGGCATTTCTATTCAGCACCCAAAACTCTGCTAGTCGAGCATCTGCTGGCTTCACCTGCAGCTAAGTTTGCTTCCTCTCCATACAACTAGAAAAAGAGGTAAATCATGCGATTAAAGATCCAAATTAATACAAGCAGCCTGTAAGCAAAGCAGGGCTCTGGATAAACAGTGGGGTGTCTGGCACACTGATATTGCCGTCTCACTTTCAGGTAGACAAACGGTACCATAACACTGTCAGGTCATGGGACAGCAAAGAGCACCTAGCACAAGGGGCAGAGATTCTACGTGGGTTGGTAGATGACGTGCAGAAGAAACACCCAACATGGACTAAGGAACAGCAGCTCAAAGGCAGAGTTTTGCCAGCCTTAAAATGTGAGCTTTTACACACTTCACACATTTAAAATGAAGTTAAAAACAAGCACTTCAGAAGACCAAACACATCCTGGTCCCCCTGGTCATTTTATCAAGGGGTGGAATAATACTCTTTGACACTCACTGAAAGGAACAGAGGCGCAAGATGTGGTTAGATCTCTAGCAGCCTTTAGGAACACTTGGCAAACAGCATGACATTTTTCAGTTGCAAGGAGTAAGGGGGATTTTTCCCTGCCTCTCTTCATTTCATTGGTTTCACATTTCTATAGCCACCTACAAAAAGATACTGGCAACTCCAAAGAAGGAACACGTTATTTTTAAAAATGTGTGGTCCTCTCTGAAGGAACCATGGTTACATTCTTGAGCACTGATTGCAGTTGAAGCCATCATGCTTGGATCCCTTTATCCCAGCTACAGCACAAACATGTCTGAGGTTATTAACACAGGCAGACGGTAAGGAATATGCACAAAAGGAAACAGTCATACAACTGAAGATGTCACATTAGCAAAGTACAGCAAGGGGACGAGGATCACCAAGTCTGGATGTAAAGGAGGAAATGATGATTTCTTCAGTTAAAAAGGTTTAAAAAAAAAAAAAAAGTTCAAAAAATTAATATGCAAAAGGAACACCTCAGGGGCAAAACCAGCTGGAAATGGCAATACAGTACTGGTGACGGACTGGAACGGGCTCCCCAGAGAGATTGTGGAGTCTCCTTCTCTGGAAATTTTCAAAACCCACCTGGCTGCGTTCCTGTGTAACCTGTGCTGGATGATATGGTCCTGCTCTGGCAGGGGGGTTGGACTCGAAGATCTCCAAGGTCCCTTCCAACCCCTGACATCCTATGATCCTGTGAAAAGAGAGCTGCAAACTAAAGCAATGCATTAAACTTGTGATTTTTGTTTGCTTATTTACTGAGGAAGTATCCTATGTGTTTGTGTTTCTTTCACTCTCATTTCAGGTGCAATTTCAGCCTATAATGCAAGACCTAGAAACGTCCAGACCTATGACGGAATGGATATTGGCACCACACACAATGACTACGCCAACGACGTGGTGGCAAGAGCCCCGTTTTATAAGAGAAATAGATACTGAGATCTCCGAGTGATTACTAGATTAGAGACAATAATTGCATGCTTTGCTTCTAATTGAAAAAATCCTGGATTTTCTCCCCCAGAAAGAGTAAAAAGCATGTGGGGGAGTGGGGGAAGCAATGAAGCGATAAACACGGGCAAGCTTTTGATTTTTTTTTTACAGCTGAGGCTAAAAAAATAACTTCAAAAGAAAAGACCACTAATAATCCAAACTGTAACCTTTCTTTTGCCATTTAGGTTTTATCTCACTTCATGAGAATATTCAAGGAGAGTTTTCATCTGTGCTTGCAGTTTCTCAAGAAGCAAATTAATGCTCCAAGAAAGTTATAACACTGCTTAACAAGATTTTATCTGCTTTAGGTTTCATCTGTCAATATGTATGTCTAACAGCGGCACAGAAATGCTTGTTAACAATTTGCAGTTTTGGAATTTAATATTATCAATATTGCATACATTTCATCTAGCAGAGGAGTTTATCACAGAGTATCGTATCTTTTTAGAATAATTGCTCTTAACATTGGTGGTGTGACCCCAAAGCAGCTGTTTCTTGTGACCGAAGGGAGAATACTGAGCTATCCTTAACTGGGTTTTTTTGCCCCTGTTACCGCTTCATCATAGCCTTTGCATTTGCCAATAAACGGTAAAACTTAAGCTTCTCTACTGAATACTTCTGCTGAAGCTGTACATTACCTTCAAACACAGAATCACAGAATCACTGTAGTTGGAAAAGACTTTTAAGATCATAAAGTCCAACAATTATCTAACTCTACCAGGGCCACTACTACACCTTGAGCACCATATCTAGACAGCTTTTAAATACATCCAGGGATGGTGTTTGAATGACTTCCCTGCGCAGCCTGTTCCAGTCTTTGACAACCCTTTTGGTGGAGAAGTTTTTCCTCCTGCTGCAATGTGATGCCATTTCCTCTTGTCCTGTCAGTTGTGACTTGTGAGAAGAAACCAACACCCACCTCATTCCAACCTCCCTTCAGGCAGCTGTAGAGAGCAAGAAGGTCTCCCCTCAGCCTCCTCTTCTCCAGACTAAACAACTCCAGCTCCCTCAGCCACTCCTCATATGACATTTTATCCAGAGCCCTCACCAGCTTTGTTGCCCTGCTCTGAACTCGCTCCAGCACCTCAATCTCATTGCCCAAAACTGACCCCAGTGCTCCAGGTGCAGCCTCCCCAGTGTCCAGCCCAGGGGCACCATCCCTGCCCTGCTCCTGCTGGACACACTGGTTTCAATCCAGGCCAGGATGCCGTTGGCCACCTGGGCACACGCTGGCTCATGTTCAGCCAGGTGTCCACCAGCACTCTACAAGGGACCATTAATTAGTTGTCTCAAATATTGTCCCTAGAGGGAAAAAAACATTTCTTATAAAGAGACTATGCGGTAGTTGTTTACCTCGATGTTGTTAACCACAGAGGAACACTGTCAGTCGTCTACCTTGAAAGAAGGAAACTTGGTTAAGCAGTGCCTACCCCCCTGCCCCCAATTCTTCAAACTGCACACGAGCCTGGGCCCAGGGTCATTAGTTTACACCCGCCTCTCTTTTGGAGACCCCTAGAAGACACCTCAATGACAGTACTGGGCATGTGCATCAACCGAAGGAGTGATGTAATCTGGGGGCAAGGCTAAGCAAAGCAGCTACGAGAAGTAAT
Source organism: Ceryle rudis (assembly GCA_033439905.1). Lineage (NCBI taxonomy): Eukaryota > Metazoa > Chordata > Aves > Coraciiformes > Cerylidae > Ceryle > Ceryle rudis. The sequence goes on from JAAGNO010000966.1 coordinate 32,930, forward strand.
TGACTATCTCCTAGAAGAGGAAGGGACATGGACAATAAATGACAGATACACAGACTGAAAAAGAAGCTTTTCCCACCGAGAGAGTCCGGCCAACGGGGTGCCACTGAAACGTGTGGGCAGTACACTAATCCGTCCCTCTTCTTCTTTCCAACTTTGTTTTCTTCTTCTCTTCCCTTCTCTTTCACCAAGTTTCAAGGGCACTAATAAAGTGCCACTGGTTGCCAAGTGGCATCTGACCTCATTTATGTCTTAATTTCAGCCTGGAGGAGTCCTCGGACATATTGGGGACTGGACTGGACCGTAACACACCTCCAGGTCCCTTTCTTCTCGGCAGCTTCCCAGCCACTCCTCCCCAAGGCTGGACCCAGCACTTGGCCTTGTTCAACCTCATACCACTGACCTCGGCCCATCAATCCAGCCCGGCCAGGTCCCTCTGAAGAGCCTTCCTACGCTCAATGCAGGATTTGGAGTAAGAACAGTCACATTCCATCATGTTTTTTAAATGGCATGTAATTTGTAAAATCTGATTCAAGATCATACATAATAAACAAATCCTTTTCATCACTCATAGAGCAAAATTTTTGGGGAGCCTTAGCTTCAGAGTTGTTGGGTTCATTCAGCCACTTAACAGGGGTGGCTTAGAGTAGTTGAAGAAACACCTCTCAAGTAAAGGAGAAATAAAGAGCACGGGAGAGTTGGTTGTTTCTTTTACATGCAGTGCCTTTTTTATAGCTAGTACTTTGTACCTGTGATGAAAAATATTCTGATGCAATTACTAAAATTGTTCTGATGTACTCACAGTACGGTACTTATTACCAAATCTGAAGCAGTAAGTGAACCTGCAACAGAGCAATAGCACAGAAATAGAATATTATTCTTAAAACAGTATACTTCTGCACTGCTACTGGCTATTTGCACTGCAACCAAGATTTGTTTGAATATACTTTACATGCTACAGTGGGTAGATGTGGCAAATGATTCCTACCCAAGAAGCACATTCAGTGTGAGCCAGACGTGTGTCCAAACAGCACAAGCAGCTAAGGCACCCTGAGCTGTATGATCAGAAACACAGCTTGACCAAGGGAGGGGATTACAGACCTCTCTCTTGCTAAGCACTTGTTAGACCACATCTAGAGTAGTGTCCAGTTCTGGGCCCTTTAGCATGGGAAACACCAATGAAGTGGAGTGAGGTCAGGAAAGAGGGACCAAGGTGATTTGGGCTGATGCACTTCCCCCATGAAAAGAGAGAACTTCAGGTGGACCAAACAGCAGCCTTACAGTACCTACCTGTGAGGGATAATTGAGCAGATGGAGCCAGGCTGGCTCCTCCCAGTAGTGGAAGGTGGAAAGAGAAGAGATAACAGGCATAAGCTGAAAGGAGAGGGGTTCAGACTGGGCAAAGGCTATCTCCTGCATACAACCTTCCCCCAGGAGGGTAGCCAGGCAGCAAAGCAGGCTGCTTAGAGAGGCTGAGCTGTCTCTGTCCTCTGAGTGTTTCAAGACATGGCTGGACAAAGTCCTAAGCAACCCAGTCTGACCTCAACACCAGTCCTGCTTTAAGCAGGAGGTTGGACTAGAGACCTGTGAGGTACCTTCCAACATGAATTATACTATCATTTTAAGGCAGCCTGTTTGTTCCCTGCACAAAAATGCAGCTTCTCTTACCTGTGCTTCATGAAGATTTACATGGAACATTTCCAATGCTTCATTAATGAAAGGATGGGGACGCACACTGTGTTTGTGTGCCTATTGGTTCAGGTTTTAGAGCTGAGAGCTAATCTTTAGAGCTTGCACGCTTATACAGAGGTTTGAAATAGCAGATTGACTGTATGACAGTTGTGACCTCAGAGGAAATACCGTTTCAGAAATGGCCAAACTTACACATGTATTAAAAATAAGAACATACAATTTCCTTTCCCATTAAGCTGCCAGCTTGTCAATTAAAGACAACTGTAAACATCTCTTGGAGCTGAATCTTACCCAGAAATACCAGGGACCATCAAAGTGTTTTCCCTTTCCTGTACTTGGGAAGTATTTATTAACCCTGCTCTAACTTAGGTAGTTTCTCACACACTTGTTAAGTTGCGCATAGTACCAAGCGAGCTTGTTCATTAACACATTCTCTCCAGTTTACTTTTGAAGGCTGTAACACCTGTGTAGCGCAATGCGCAGATCTGTGTTCACACACCTAGCGCGTATGACAACCGGCAGCTCTCCCCCTGCTGGAGAATCACCAGGTCGCAGTGCCACGGCCAAATCCTGAACCTGCTTGGTAAGGCTGAGTAGTGATCCTGGCTCTAGTGCTCTGGGCCACCAAGCCCTGGTACCTATATGTGCCATCCCTCAGCAAGACCGACTTGCTTAATTTCCTGGGCCCTAGTACTCGTGCCATCTCTTGGAAGTATGCCCTGGACCTTGGATGTGCTGGACATGTCCTCATCCTTCCAGAGGGCAGCCTTACTGGGGACTGCCCTATCAGAACATGGTCAACACCGCAGAGACTGCGGTTACAACACACTGCAGCATAAGATTCTATGCAGATACTGGAAAGAAGGAGCAAAGAAAAGCAACATTCATTTATTTGTTTCACTTTTTCCTTGCTATTGTATATACTGTAGACTGACACCAGTTGTGTGCTTCCAACTGCAGCCTGTAGCTTGTTGAGAAATTGAGGTTTTTCAGCTTAGTTTCACATTTTTACCTTCAGTCAGCCCATAGGAGCCGTTAACACTCTCCAATGCCATTACCATATCCTCTTCTGCACACAGATTCCAGCTTTTACGTCCCTCTACTGCTAGGTGTAGTCCTTTGAACTCCTACTGGTGTTTATTCTTCCCTGCAAGCCTGCAGAAAGGATAAACATTCATTTCCAGAAGCTGTATCCCTCTGATCTTCTCACAACATGCAGTCATTAAGATCAACTCCTCTACAGTGTGTCTAATGTGGGAGAGTCTCAGTGTGATAAACTATGGAATTTATGCTCACTAGAATGAAAACTACTTTATCACTTGATACAGAAGCTTTGGCCAGAGTTCTTAAAGGCCTAATTAAAATCTACACACAGAGTACTATTCAGGATCCTTCAGTAAAATCTTGCAGCCCATAATTACTAACCTGCATAAACGAGGTACACTTCAGGGCCTCGAGATTTTAAGTTTGCAATTTTAGAACAGGAAAAGCATCATCTTCCACAGAGACTGCAGCTCTTAAGCTATTATTATTGAACATGTAGGATCACATTTAATAGGAAGAAAAAGGACTTGGGGGTGCTGGTGGACAAGAAGCTAGACATGAGCCAACAATGGGCACTCGCAGCCCAGAAGGTCGATCACATCCTGGGGCTGCATCAAAAGGAGCATGGCCAGCAGATGGAGAGAGGGGATTCTGCCCCTCAGCTCTGCTCTGGTCAGACCTCACCTGGAGCACCGTGTCCAGCTCTGGAGCCCTCAACATAAGAAGGGCATGGACCTGATGGGGCAGATCCAGAAGAGAGACACAAAAATGATCAGAGGGCTGGAGCACCTCTCCCGTGTGGACAGGCTGAGGGAATTGGGTCTGTTCAGCCTGGAGAAGAGAAGGCTCCAAGGAGACCTTAGAGCAGCCTCCCAGTATCTGAAAGGAGCTACAGGAAAGCTGGGCAGGGACTTTTTACTAGGGCATGTAGCAATAGACAAGGAGCAATGGTTTGAAACTAGAGCAGGAGAGATTTAGATTGGACATTAGGAAGCAGCTTTTTACCCTGAGGGGGGTGAGACACTGAAACAGGTTGCCCAAGGAGGTGGTTGAGGCCCCATCCCTGGAGACATTCAAGGCCAGGCTTGATGAGGCTCTAAGCAACCTGCTCTAGTTGAGGATGTCCCTGCTCACTGCAGGGGGTTGGACTAGGTGACTTTTGGAGGTCCTTTCCAACCCAAGGCTTTCCATGATTCCATGATCAATACATAAGAAGCGAGACAGTGTGTTTCCTGAATGAGAAATTACACAGCCTACCAAGATGTGAATAACTCCTCCTGTTCCTCCCAGATGGGAAGTTCAGTTACTTTTTAAGCTGCAGAGGACACCAGATGACAGACTGTTTGCTAAGGAACAAGCATGAGGTCTGGATGACCAAGGTTAAGTCACCCAAATGGCTGCCTCAATCAAATGACACTCTCAGTGGATAGCCAGTTGGTTCTCATGTAACTGCTAAACAGAGAGCTTTGCAATTCCAGTTCCTCCCTTTGTGCAGTAAAGGTGAAGTCAGGCACCTTCACTGCAAACCTTACTGTTAGCTGGGAAGTGTCCCTACCATCATTAGCTAGATCTTTACTTCTCTGCTTATCTGATTTTATAAACAGCTAGCCATAAACTGCAGTAATCTCGCCACAAAATTAAAACACGAGGATGGAATGCCTGTCGTTCACTTACTATTTCAACAACATCGAGTTATACTTGTACACACATACATGCTTCTCTAACCATCGGTGTCACCTCTGCCATTTGTACCAGACAGGGTAAGAATTAAGCTTATGTTTCATATACAAGCTCTTAACTCAGGATTTAAATTATTTATTTTATAAAACACAGATCCAGCAAGCACACCTTATGCCTTAATTTCTTTCTGCTCCACAGGTTTCAGACGTCGTCTAATGATGAGCTCTCCCTTGCTTGTAAGAAAGGTGTCTGACATTTCCTCTTCTGTTGGCAACCCATACGGTAGTTTCAGCGGCTGTATTCTACAAGGCAAGAGAGTTTGCTTAGTCAAGCCCTGTGGCTGGAATAGAGTTACATTAAAATGTTCCAAATTGAACAAAGAGTTAACAAACCTTATCAGATGTTTAATAACTTTCAGTTTAGAATTCACGGAAGGGATATTTTTGTGCAGTCTCGGCTGATGCGCCTATATGAACGACAGAGCAGGTTTTACAAATGCATTGGTGAACCCCACATCTCTGGTTGCTGAAATTTTCAGGGTATCAGTAAAAATATAAACTGAGATTGCAAGTTAGGATTTAGAGAAACATCAAGCATCAAGTACATAGAAATATGAAATCAAAACTTGATCAAACTCAATTCCAGTAAAAGTGACAAATTCAGCTTTATTCCCTTTACGATAGATACCAATATATTCCTTTTCTTCCAAATGCTAAAAACACTCTGAATGTGAATACAGGACTTTGGGGTAAGACCATTTGCTTCAGTGAGATCTTAAATTGATGAGGCACACATTTTTTTCCTCTGCAATATAATGCTGACTAGATAAATCTTTGCACCATGTGCAGTTGGACTAAAAAAAGTTGGATGAACACACCTTGGACTAAACTCTTGGATTTGGAAACCTTTTCATTAATGAGCAAGAGGATTTGCTTACCTGCAATATCTGATCAGCATGACCTGCAGAGAAAACTGAATTCAAAGTATTTACAAATCTGATTTTATTACTTCAGCAGAATTCTGAGTTCTCAAGGTTCTCCTTGGGCGTGCAAAGCAATACCATACAGTGACACTGTGAATTCCCACTAGAGGGGCATCCGCTATTAAATTCTTAAAACACATCGCTGATTTCTTAATCACATCTATAGCAGCTGTAAAACAATCCAAGTTTTCCAGCTGCAAAATTGACATCTTTAAAAAACCCACCACCTTAATTCTACCCCGTGTTTCTACACCTCTGATGTACACAGTAAGTGTAAAGAACAACAATCATACTTTATCCAGTCCAAGATCATGTATTATCTTCTTTTCCCAGTACGGGCGACCAACCACACATTTTATTCTAGTAATAACATGGATTTTGTGGGGCTGCTCAGGATCACCTCCATACTTTTCATGATCTCCAGGCCGTGGCTGAAACACCTAGAATAAGAAGTTCATAAAAAGAGAGTTGTTTATTTTCTAGTTTTGGGTTGTTGGTTTTTTTTTTTCTCCTAAATACCTGAATTATTATAGTTAACAAAGGAACTCTCTAAAACATCGCCTTTGGTAGAAATTATTACACGTTTATGTATGTATCTTGTCAAGAAGTCAAAGCATCAGCAAGTGACCTCAGATTTAGCTTTTATAACATTAAGTCAAACATACATTTTTTAACTGTTTGCTGACGAACACATTAACTCTTGAGCTTGACCGTACAACTGCACAGAAATACATGGACAACGCTCTGTACCAGCACAGCACTTCATTCACATGCATCTCGTTGAGGAGACTATTTTTTCCACAGGCTTTAAGAATGATTTTAAGGAAAAGAGTCAACCGACACTAGACAACACCTTACAAAAAGGCAAGTTAAAAGTGTAATTGTAAAAATGTGAGACGCAAGCTCCTGTCGAGCCTGGTGTCGACCAGCACCCCCAGATCCCTTTCTGCAGGGCTGCTCTCCAGCCTCTCCTCTCCCCCTTTAGACTTGTGCCTGGTATCGTTCTGCCCCAGGTACAGAACCTGGCCTTTGTTCTTTCATGCCGCGGGTGATTGCCCAGTGCTCCCACCTATCTAGATCCCTTTGCAAGGCCTCTTGTCCCCTGAGAGAGTCGGCAGCACCTCCCAGTGTGGCATTATCAGCAACCTTACTAATGGTGCATTCAGCTCCTACATCCAGATCATTGATTAAAACACTGAAAAGAGCTTCCCCTAGAACTGAACCCTGAGGAACACCGCTGGTGTGACCAGCTAGATGTATCCCCATTCCCTACAACACTTTGGGGTCTGCCCTGCAGCCAGTTCTTCACCCTGTGCACCATAAACCTGTTCATTCCACAGCTGGATGGCTTGTCCAGAAGGATGCTGTGAGGGACAGTATCAAAAGCTTTACTAAAATAAAAATGCATCAAGTGCCTTCCCTTTATCCACCAGGTTGGTGACCTTATCCTAGAAGGATATCAAATCAAAGATGTCTTTCACTCTCTAAACCTATGTTGACTGTGCCTGATGATTGCATTATCCTTTAAATGCCTTTCAGTAGTATGCAGTATAATGTCATGATTTTTCCAGGAGCTGAGGTTAGACTGGGAGGTCTGTAGTTCATGGTTTTCCCTGATGCCCTTTTTATGGGTTCGGAACAGCATTGGCCAACTTCCCATCATCAGGGACCTCCCCAGTCTCCCAATACCCTTGGTAGATGATCAAGAGGATTCCTGCCATAAATGGAAAAATCACTGTTCCCACATTCATGGTCCTCCAGCTCAGGGGACTGGGCAGCCCGAAGGCTATCAGAATTATTAAAGACTGAGGCAAAAAAAAACCCCATTGAATGCCTCTACTTCATCTTCTTCCCTCGTAGTCGGGTGACCATAATGAACAAGTATCGGTCCAATAATTTCTTTAGATCCCCTTTTGTGTTTTTTTGTGCTTAAAGTCTTTATTGTCAGATAGAGCACTGGCCAGTTTCAGCTCTAACTGAGCTTTGGCCTTTCATCATACATACACATTTCAGAAAGACTGCCTTGAGTTTCTGGAGAAGCTTCTACAATCCTTGTGAGGAAAGAAGTGAAATTTAAAATATAAATGGGACTTCTGTGTAATACTGTAACCTGTTCTCCTCAAAAAGTCCTAAGTTTTGATGAAAAGATTAAGCTTTCAAATGATTTAATGTTTTAGAGAGAGAGGAAAAAACAACTACCCCACCTGGGCAAAGGCAAAGTTTAAATAAAAATAGATCCTTAAGTTTAATCTTGTAGGCTCATTCCCAAGTACTTAGGAGTCAAGAACTATGAAAAATCAAATTAGAGTATTTCTAAACTCCTGATTCCTTAAGGGATGCTTTTTGAAAGTCTGGGACAGGTTGTAACCACTCTTGGGGGTACTCTAAGGACCTAAGTAGTATTTTCTCCTTTGCAAATGCCTTTCAGTTTGAAATGAAATTTGAATTTGCTGCTGTTGTGGTTTTTTGTTTGTTTGCATATCTGAGCAGTTGATCGATGCTTTGAAGTACTGCAGGCACGCCAGTTAGAACTGTAACTGTTAGAAATGGAAATTTAATTTGCTTTAGTTCAAAGTACAGGCAGTCAGATTAGAAAACGAGTACCAGAAGGCCAAATTATACATTAATCTCCAAATCCATGAAGAGCGCTGGTTCTGGTAGTGTTGCAGATGGAAATGTTTTAAATTACTTAAGTTCCTGCAAAAAAATGATTTTTACTTCATTTCACATAACTAGAAAAATACTCATATTTGTAACACTAGCATTTTCTAGTTTTACTTGGCTGAATAATATTGTGTCCTAACAAAAAAGAAAATCCTAAAGAAGTCATACATTTCTGAAGGATGGGTTTGGGGAGTTTACGTATCTTTTAGAGTAGCCTCCTTAACTCAGATATGTCTGGTTGGAACAGCTGTGAGCCGTTGACCACTTTGAATCGATCAACTCATATTTCTTAGGGGAATTCACGCTTTTTAGGGCTCAAGCAGCACAAATGCAATGCCAGTGCTGTTCACCGGGAGCCTCAGGACTGAAGGGCTTTGTAGTACTTCTACTGGGAAAAGATTTACAGCACCATAGTTGGGAAACTATGTTCTTTGCTCAAAGCTGCTATGATAAGTTAGGACAATAAAAGTTGACTTCAACATATGTAATTTTAGTTAATTTCTTTTAAAGGAAATTTAATTTCCTTTTTTTTTTTAATTTTTGATATATTAATTGTGAATTAAAGGTGTTATAACAGCCACCTCCTCTGAAAGAGTCATCTCCTCAGTGAGGGATTTTTTTATCGAGAATTCTTAATACAAAACTGCAGTTTTCTTTTCTTCGTGTGATAAAGCTGCTTTTTTAGTTGGGCCCTAAGATTATTGTAGTTTTAATACAGAGTTTTAATTTGCAGTAGAATTACAAGGGTCCTCTAATTCCCATTTTTGTATAACTTAAGTGAGTTATGGAGGGAGAAACATCTCAATCTCTGTTTACAAGCTGAGTTCAGCAATAAGAAGTTTCTGATTTTGCATTCTGGAGTTTGCTTGGTGGAGGCGTCAGAGAACTACTGCAGCTCTCTGCTCTTTGACACGTTATGAAGTAAATTACTCTCTCTAGGCCTTAGAGTACCACAATCGTTGGAGTGCTGTGTGTGACGTGCCGCTAGGTTGTAGTAAGCGCAGGGAGAGAAATGGTCTCCGCCAAGAATTTGTCTAAGTCAGGAGAGGAAGACCTGAATTCATTCTACTTGAGGTGCTGGAGTCTTCACCACAGATCCCATAGGGTTCCCACCGTTTTCCCAGGAGAAATACAGACTCTGCCACAGACGAGTTTAGCCTGATACAAAAAGCAGTTTGTCGTGGATGTTGTGACGAGAAAGGAGAGGTGGCGGTACAGGCTGCTAAGGCTATCCACTGCTGTAAAGCCCTCGGTAAACCCTTGTGTGTCCTCTGGGGGCTCACCTGGCCTTCCCTCTTTGGACAGCAGTGAAGAGGGATCTGTATTGTCACCCGTTCATTCTGGGGAGGGAGTATAATTCACATACTTGGGTATGGTGTCTATGCTAATACAATTCTAGATTTGTTTAGCTGTCAAAATGTTTTGTAACCTTACTGTAACTAGTAGACATGGTTCCAAGCAATTTTTTGTTTCTTTGGGTTATCATTGGCAAGTAAGAATGTCCTTCGTGACAGAAACTCCAGAAAATTTTCCTGGACTTCTCAAAAGTGCTGACTAAAGCACCAAGTCCTGGTTCCAATAGCAGTCTGGATTCAGTCATCAGTGTGTAGTGTGCTTAGCACTGTGTTGTGGGCCAGCATCTTGTGTTCTGGGTTTGCTGCCACAAAAGCGATAACCATTTGGTTTTAATGAGAAAAAAAAAAAAAAAAGAAAACCAAGGAAAATAAGGCTGGCAAGGGAAATGCTTTTAAGAGGTAGTGAACTACGTTTTTATTTTTCTGTCTTAGAAACAGAGGGCATTTTAGCTAATTATGTTTCCTAAGCATAATCAGAACAGTACATCCCAACTAAAAAAGGATGAAAAAAGTACATTGAGGGAAGTTGGAGGGAACGCAGCATTATTAGCAAGGAGAAGTTGCCTTTAGTTCCTATTTTTACCCCATGTGTAATGTTGCAACAGGAAGAGATTCAAATTGCTTGCAAAACTTCTGCTTCCCTACCACTGCAATACTAAAAGGCCAGGAACGGGAAGGTAAATAGCAAAAAAGGTAGGCCTGTGGATGACAGTTGTGTAGTTGGAATATTGTTTACAAGGTATAAAAATCACTTTAGATACTCCAGTCCGTGTCTGTAGACTGGCTGAAGGAGAGCGCTGATGGGGAGCGGGAGATTTGAGGAACAGGAAGGAAAGGTGCAGAAACCAGGGATGCTTCCTTTGCTGGGTGATGAGGGCTCAGGCAAGATACCAGCAGATGAGTTTTGGTGCTTCCCTCTCCCTTTTTGTCTCCTTTCAAAGAATACTTCTATGTATCTACATTAGCAGGGTTTTATCCACATTTTTTTGCTTGCAGGCACTGCCTATCATTAAGGTAAAAGTTGGAGTTGAAACAGGAATATATGAAATATCGTTAAATTCCAAAGTATTCAGAGGGCTTTCAAAAGACATGACCTGTGCTTTTGTGAGGCACCACTCCCCTTCTGCTCCTTAGAGAAAAGGCTGTGGGGATCTGTTCCAAGCAAGGATTCAGAATTTCCCTGTGGCGCTGAGTAGTGGTGACTCAAAGGACGTCCCTGTCTTGGCTGCGGTGAGGCACATGCCCCCCTCAGCGCCTGCTTTGCACCCCGGTCTGGTGCAGCTCCCTCCTTCCTCCTCTTAGTGCTGCGTAAATGCTACAGTGCCTAACTCAGGTGGGACTGTGCTGGGCTGTGCTCTTCTTGGTTGGACTTTAGGTTCTCCATAGCTGAGCAGTCCCTAACCCTTCTGAGATCTGTTTGTAGGTGTTTGTTTCCAAAAATAACCAGGATCATCATTTTTTTTTTTTTTCTCCCTCTAGAAAAGTTGATTGCATATCAACGGGAATTTCATGCTTTGAAGGAACGTCTTCGTATAGCTGAGCATCGCACCCTGCAACGCTCTTCTGAGCTGAACGCTATCTTGGAGCAGTTCAGGCGTGCAGTAGCAGAAACAAATGGGAGTAAGAATGCAATGAATAATTTTTCAGGTAAGTACTGTGATTGAGCTATTTTAACTCTGCAATGCCAATATCTGCTCTTATTACTATAGAATAAGAAATTAATACCAAGAAAGCCAAATGAAACTGTTCATCAGTGTGAATGGAGAATGTGTAATATGTTTTATCTGGTGGGGAGGACTTTGGGTTTTTATTTATTTTTATTTTTCACAGTTTCATAATTACACAAAATTATCATAGAGGCTGGAATAGACCTTTGAGATCATCAAGTCCAGCCTAAGACCTGACACCACTCCACCTAGCGAGAGCATGTCACTAAGTGCCACATCCAATCTTTCTTTAAACACCTCCAGGGATGGCGACTCCACCACCTCCCCCCGCAGGCCATTCCAGTGTCTAGTGACCCCTTCTGTGAGGAAGTGCTTCCTGATACCCAACCTAAACCTCCCCTGGCACAGCTTCAGGCCGTGCCCTCTCGTTCTGTCCTGGGTTGCCTGGGAGAAGAGCCCGGCCCCCGCCTGCCTACAACTGCCTTTCAGGTAGCTGGAGAGAGTGATGAGGTCTCCCCTGAGTCTCCTCTTCTCCAGGCTGAACAGCCCCAGCTCCCT